>CAUYUJ010018032.1:120937-128437 GCA_963575745.1 Prorocentrum cordatum
GTCCAGTTTCCCGCGGTGGTCAGCATCGTGGAGCCGATGTTGGTTGTAAGGCGTGATGTCCTCCTGGTCGCCGTTGTTGCAGTAACGGTTGTCATCTTCGAGTTGCATGGGCCGTGCACAGACGTGCAATTGCGGTTGGTCCAAGCGCGGTCGCTGCACGACCCCATCGTGGACCCGACCGCGCGCAGGGGGCGTTGCAGGCTCAACTTGGTGGCTTGGTGCGCGGAGTTGGGCCGAAAACGCTCAAGTCCTGGCTCAGCGCATGCGCGCACCCCACGCGGCGCGTTGCCATGCACCCCCTCTTTCGGCCCATGCTGCTCGAGCGCAGGCACCTGAAATGGCGTCGGCATTTGCCGGCGGCTGTGACACGCTGTCTTCGCCTGGCCAACTCACCACGCTTGATTTGACTTTGAATTCCTCTGACCTTGGACACGCGCGCCGCCTCCAAGAAGCAATCCGTGACGTGCACACCCTGCCGTTGCAGCGTACGGCTTCTTATCGCCGCTGAGACACCACTAACTCTTGGGACCGCACGAGGCAAGCAACTGTTAACTTACACATGTTTTGATCTGCGGGACGAGAGCGCACCTCTTCTGGTTGAGGCTAAGCGGGCCGCGCGAAGCTTGAGTTAGGCGGAGAAGAGGAGGGAGGAAGCGGCGGAGCCTCCGAGCGAGGCCGAGAGGAGAACTGTTAACTTACACATCTGCCGTGCAATTGCTTATTGCTCGGGGCCCGTGCTTGCCAAGAACTTGCAACCAGCAAGCCGCGGCAGCGACAATGCCGCCCGCGCATGAGCCGCGATTGCTTTCGCAAATGGGACTGCGGGCGCCCGCCCTGCCGGTGTATATCCACCACCCGAGGCGCCGGGCGGACGACGACGACCGCGACGACGACGACTACGACGACGACCACGACGAGGACTTCGACGACGACCACGACGACCACGACGACGACCACTACGACGACGACCACCACCACCACCACGACTACGACCACCACCACGACGACGAAGACGGCATGACGACGACGACATGACGACGACGACGCCGACTGCAACTTCGACCACCGCCACCACCACTATGCCGCCGCCGCCGACGCGCGCGCCCACGACGAAGACAACCACGACCACCACGACTACGACTGCCTCTTCCCTGCGGTCGGGACCGTGGACCCTCCGGGCAAAGCGGAGTCCATTCGAGCGGGGTCACGGTGGAAAGGGTCCGAAAATCGCACCGATTTCTGCTGCCGTGGTTCCGTCTCCTCCATTTACTTCTCCTCCTCCTCCTCCTCCTGCTCCTCCTCCTCCTCCTCCTCCTCCCTCCTCCTTGCTCTTATCCCGTCCCCCTACTCTCCCCTCCAATTCCCTCCTCCCTCCTCCCTCCTCCTCCTCTCTACTCTTCCCCCCCTACTCATCTTCCCTCCCTTTCCCTCCTCCCCCCTCCTCCTCTCTCCCTCTTCCGCCTTGCCCTCCGTAGCCCCCCCCCTCGGCACCCTCTGCCGTGCCGCGTCCGTCCTCGCCCCACGGGTTGCGGATCTGGACCAGGCGGTGCAGCTTCCCCTCCGCGTCCTGCACCTCCTGCGGGGGGTGGTCCCAGCGGTACACGGCGGGGGATGGGCTGCGCAGGCTCAGATCGGAGGCCACCACGGGGGCGGGGGGGGCTGAGGACAGGCGCGATCTAACTGCCTTCCTCCTTCACCTCCTCCTCCTCCTCCTCCTCCTCCTCCTCCTCCTCCTCCTCCTCGTCATCCTCCTTTTCCTCCTCCCCCTCCGACTCCTAATCCTCCTCCTCCTTTTCCTCCTCCTCCTCCCTCCTCCTCCTCCTCATTTTCCTCCCTCCCGCCATCTCCCTCCTCTTCCCATTCCTCCTCCTCCCCTCCTCCTCGTCTTCCGTTGTTTCCTCCTCCTCCTGTTCCTCCTCCTCCTAGTCCTCCTCCTCCTCCTAATCCTCCTCCTCCTCCTCCTCCTCCTTCTCCTCCTCCTTTTCCCCCTTCTCCTCCTCGTCCTGGTCCTCCTCCTCCTCCTCCTCCTCCTGCTCGTCCTCGTCCTCCTCCTCGTCCTCGTCCTCCTCCTCCTCCTCCTCCTCCTCCTCCTCCTCCTCCTCCCTCCTGCCATCTCCCTCCCGTTCCCATTCCTCCTCCTCTCCCCCCTCCTCCTCGTCTTCCGTTGCTTCCTCCTCTTCCTCCTCCTCTTCTGCCTCCTCTTCCTGTTCCTCCTCCTCCTCCTCAACCTCATCCTCTGCCTCCTCCTTTTCCTTTCCTTTTCCTTCCAAATGATGAGTCCCTGTGTCGCGCCCCGAACCTGGTCGAAAAGGCGGGCCGGGCGTTTCGTGTGGGACTTCCTCACCCATCGTGACCTGGCACTGAAAAATGACAGCGCTTTCGCAAATTGAAGGCGTGTCGTTTGCACAATGTAGTTTCCCCTGGAAATCCGCGAACATTCGTTCATGACATTTGCCGAAAGTTTCACTGATTGAGAACCGGACGTTCCCAAAATCTGGCTCTCGCCTGGGCGCCGCGCAGGCTCGGTTTAAACCATTGCAAGAGCTCCACGGATGGATTGCTGGTGGTCTTCGAAATGTGGTTTTCGCATGGACGCCTCGTAAATTCGTGTTCAAGTTCAAGGGTGCCGTTCTTAGAATTTGCAGAACCTTCGTGGTTTGAGGGCGGGACGTTTTCACCATATGACTCTCGCCTAAACGCTGCGCGCATTCGTTTTAAACCATTGCAGGAGTTTCATGGATGGCGGGCGGGCGGTTGGCAACATGCGACTCTCGCCTTAGCGGCGCATGCATTCGTTTTATGTTAACCACCGTGCGCCCCAAACCGTAGGCCCCGGCCGTCTACGCGGTGCGATCCATGTGGTGTATCGTACGCGATGGAACCAATGTAATGCAATCGATGCGGTGTAGCCTATGTGGTGCAACACAAAGAGGTCGACACATTCCATGCTTTTGCAAACACCCCACCCACCCACCTGCAATTTGGTTTGCAAAACCCATGCGGTGGAGATTGTGATGAGGGCTTGGCGTTGGCTGGTCCATCTCTGCGGCCGCACCAACCCAGGCACCCGCGCACAGCGGCCAACAAGTATGGCGCGACCGACGCGGCCGAAGTGGCGCTGACCGATGGGCACATCCCATCGGGCACTTCAGTGCGAGTCGGCGACTTGGGCGGGCGCGGTGTCACGGCACCGTCGACAACGGTAGACAGGATGATGATGGCAGCGATGCTGGTGGCGATGTTGACAACGACGACGGCAAGGCCATCGACGGCGCCGATGCTCATCGCGCAGACGACGATGACGGCGCCCACGCGTCGGTGATGAAGGTTTTGGGCAGACTGCGACGCGCGCGCGGCCGGCGCGCGAGAGTAGCCGCATGGCAGCATATGACACTGATGACGCCCCCCACCCCCCCAGCACGCGCGCGAGGGCGCGCGAATAATTTCGGCATGCAGCGCAGATGCCCATCAGGCAGAATTCAACGAACTGGTTAAAAACCAAATGATTGTCTTGAAAATTAACAAGGGAGCGAGCGCGCTGCTTTCGGAAATCGACTCTGTGAAACTATATTATATTTGTTTGTTCGGACACTCGGTTTTGCAATCGCAGCGAAACCATTGATTTTTGACGGGTTCAGGAGCTCGCGCGCGGCGGCGTGCGCGCGCACTTCGCCCCCTTGTTCGCGTGGGATTCTCGCGACGGCGCGCGCGCGGGCGTTCGAAAGACTTCGATATGCGCGCGAAGCCCGTTCATCGTGAAGATCACGCGGTTTGCATTAGAATTCGCGCGAACGCGCGCGCAAGCTTTTGTTTAAAGCCCGCTTGCGAAACAACGTTTGTTTTGCGCGCGCGCATTTGTTGGCCAATCGATTTTTACATCGAGACCAGAAGGTTCGACGGATTTCGGCGCGCGCGCGACAGCGCGCGCGCACTTCGTTTCTCTTTAATGGGCGAGGGATTTTTGAGACCGGTGCTTGTTGATAAACGAGTGCGCGCGCATTGTTCTTTCCAAAAGACAACGGGGGGGGGCGGATGCCGGCTCGGCTGGGCTGGTGTGAAGCCATGCTTAGGATGGGCAATGGGCAGAATCATTCGCAAATTGCAATGCGAAAAAGTCAACCGATGATCCCGGGAGGGGGCGAGTCTGTTCCCTTTGAAGAAAAGAGAATCTACGCGGTGCAACCCAATGTAATGCAATATATGCGATGCCACCTAACTACGCGGTGCAATTGGTGTTTACAAACGAGCTGACACATCCCACGCTCTTGCAAACATCCTTCCCGCCAGCCCGCAGCGTGGTTTGCGCAGCGCGCGCGGTGGCGGTTGCGACGAGCGCTTGGCCTTGGCTGGTGCATCTCTGCGGCCGCGCAAAATCATGCGCGCGGCGGCCAGCTAGTCTGGCGCGGCCGACGCGAACGCGGCGGCGCTGACCGCTGGGCACATCCCAGCGGGCACTTAAGCGGGTCGGCGACTTGGGGGGGCGTGGTGGCAACGTCGACGACAGTAGACGCGACGATGATAGCCGCGATGCTGTTAACGATGTTGGCAACGACGACGGCAAGGCCAGCGCGGGCGCCAATGCTGATCGCGCCGACAACGATGACGGCGCAGCCGCCTCGGTGAAGAGGGGGCACTGGATGGAGTGCGACACGCGCCCGCGGCCACCGCGCGAGAGTGGCCTGCGCGGCAACATTCGACGCGGATCGCGCCCCCCCCCCCCCCCCCCCCAGCACGCGCGCGAGGGCGCGCGAGTAATTTCGGCTCGCAGCGCGAGAGGCTCGGTTGGCCCATGGACATGCTGGAACAAGACCGATGGTTTTCGTCGGGAGTCGCAAGCGCGGGAGCGCGGGCTTTTTTGTGCGCCGATGTTGCGAAACCTGTATTTTCAAGCGTGTTTTGGGCGCCCGTTTCTGCTATCGCTACGAAACCCAAACGGTGTTTGGCGGATTCCGGCACGCGCGCGCGGCGTCGCGCGCGCGTGCGCTTCGCTGTTTTTCTTGCATGGAATTCTCGCCGGCGCGCGCGCGAGGGCGCCCGAGCAACTTCGACGCGCGCGCGGAGCCCTCTCGGTAGTCTTGCCTGAGACTGATGAAACACCGATGGTTTTCTGCAGAATCCGCGAGAACGCGCGCGAGAGCTTTCTT
Organism: Prorocentrum cordatum; assembly: GCA_963575745.1. NCBI lineage: Eukaryota > Dinophyceae > Prorocentrales > Prorocentraceae > Prorocentrum > Prorocentrum cordatum. The sequence goes on from CAUYUJ010018032.1 coordinate 126,082, forward strand.
GAACATCCGAGTCGCAAGACCATGTGTTTGCATGTGATTCTTGGACGCTCGATTTTGAAATCCTTGCGAAACTGGAGGGTGCTGAAAGATTTCGGCGTGCGCGCGCGACAGCGCGCGCGCGTGCACTGCGCTCACTTTCGCAAGGGATCCTCTTGAAAACTAAATGTTTTTTATCAACGAGTGGGCGCGCCTGAAATTATTGTTGAAGTGCGGCGGGGGGGAAGGGCGGGCGCCGGCTGGGCTGGGGCGCTGCGAAAGCATATTTCGGACAGGCGATGGGGCAGAATCCGGCGGCAACTTCGCGGCGAAATGGGGGCGGATAAACCCGTGGGCGGGGGGCTGGCTCTACATTCTTTTAATGCAAAGCGCGCTCATTGCACTGCCGACCTTGAGACTTTGACATTGTCGACTCCACTGCTCGCGCAATCGCCCCACCCGCCCACGCGCAATTTGGCTTGCAAACCACGTGCGGAAGCGATTGCGACGAGTGCTGGGCTGGTGCATCTCTGCGGCCGCACAAGCCCGCATTCTCGCGCGCGCGGCGGCCAGCTAGTTTGGCGCGGCCGACGCGAACGCGGTGGCGCTGACCGCTGGGCACATCCCAGCGGGCACTTCAGTGCGCGTCGGCGACCTAGGCGGGCGCGGCATCATGGCAACGTCGACGCCGGTAGACGCGGCGATGATAATGGCGGCGTCGGTGGCGATGCTGGCGGCGACGACGGGGCAGCCAGTGGCGGCGCCAATGCTGCTGGCGCCGACGACGATGACGGCGCCTTCGCGTCGGTGATGATGGTTTGGAAGGAATTCGACACGCGCGCGCGGCAGACGCGCGAGGGCGGCCCGCATGGCATTATTCGACGCGGATCGCCCGATCCCAGCACGCGCGCAAGGGCGTTCGAACGATTTCGACATGCGCATGCAAATCCTTTTTAGTAGCACGTTATGAGCACGTTGAAAAACGCGTTTTCTTAAGAACTAATTCCCATTCGCGCGCAAACTTTCTCTTAGAACCCGCGTGGCGAAACCGTCAGTTTGAAATGTTTCTGGGGCGCTCGATTTGAACGCCCATGGAAAACTGAAATTGTTCGCTTGATTTCAGCACGCGCGCGCAACCGCGCGCGTGTATGTTGCCTCTCTTTTCGCACGGGATTTCTGAAAACTGCTGATTCTTGGTAGGCGACTGCGCGCGCATAATTATTTGTTGCAGAGGAGGGCGGGGGGTCGATGCCGGCTCGGCTGGGATGGTGCGAGTTCATATTTGAGATGGACGACGCGGCAGAACTGCGTGAAAATTGCAATGCGCAAAGGTGGGCCGAAAAACCTGAGGGGGGGTCATTGATTTGTACAAGCGAGTTGGCACATCCCATTCGCATGCGAACATCACCCCACCGCCCACTCGCAACTTGGCATGCAAAACCCACGCGGATGCGATGGCGCGGAGTGCCTGGCGCTGGCCCGCGGCATCTCTGCGGCGGCCCCGACCCATGCGCGCGCGACGGCCAGCTAGTCTGGCGCGACCAGCGCGGCCGCTGCGGCGCTGACCGCGGGGCGCATCCCCGCGAGCGCACCCGTGCGAGTCGGCGACCTGGGCGGGCGCGGCATCGTGATAACGTCGACAGCGGTAGACGCCGCGATGATAATAACGATACTGGCGGCGATGCGCACAGCGACGACGACGCAACCGTTGACGGCGCAGACGCTGACCGCGCCGACGACGACGACGGCGCCCTCCCGTCGGCGACGAAGGTTCTGGAACGAGTTCGGCATGCGCGCGCGGTCGACGCGCGAGATAGGCTCGCGCAAAATTATTTGGCGCCGATCGCGCCGCCTCAGCGCGCGCGCAAGGGCGCGCGAATGATTTCGGCATGCGGCGCCAGAGGCCCGTTTGGCAGAATTTCATGATGCTTCAAAATTCGCCGCAGCGCGAGCGCAATATTTTGGTCAACACCCGCGTTGCGCTTGCACACATGTTTAGGGCGCTCGGCTTTGCAACCGGTACGAAGGCGAAATGTTTGGCGGATTTCGGCGCGCGCGCGCAATGACGCGCGTGCACCTCGTCTCGTTTTTGGCAGAAAGGATTATCGTGACAGCTCGCGCGAAACGGCGTTCGAACGATTTCGACGCGCAGGCGCAAGCCCCTTTAGCATTTCATGCAAACTTTCAAAATGCAATCGTCCTCGTGGAAATGCGCAGGAGCGCGCGCGCAATCATTTAAAAGAGACCCACAATGCGAAACCCTTTTTTTTCCAGTCGTTGGAATTCTTACACGGAACCGAAGGTTGTTGACAGCTGTCGGCGCACGCGCGTGCTCTTCGTCGCGTCTTGTTTAAATTGTGCAAGGGATTCTTGAGAACGG
>CAUYUJ010018032.1:135937-177444 GCA_963575745.1 Prorocentrum cordatum
GGGTTATCCTATTCATAAGGATGCACAATCGCATTAGTAGGAATCGTAATGCTACTCGCAAGTGTAATCCTACTACTCATACTAGTAGTCGTACTACCGATAACAGCTACCAACCATACCAATAATAGTAGCATTTCTGATGCTACGAACAATCACAGAGACAATATTAATATAATGTCACTGACAGAAACAAGAAAATACTAATAGCAATCGGAATGGTAATCGCAATTGTATTAGTAATCGCCACGGCAATGGGAATAGCACGAGTACTACTAAGAACAATGCGAATCGTAACAACAATCGTACTCCGCCAACCCTATAGGCGTGTCGAAGACGCTCTCCCGTTGGTCGCCATCGTCGATTCGTGTCGTTTCCGTCGTCTCCTCATCGTCTCCGTCGTCGTCTCCGTTTCTGCGTCTCCGTCAATCATCCTCTCCGTCGTCCCCCGTGTCCTCGCCCTGGGCCCTCCTCCTGAAGCGCGCCAGCCAAAGCGACACTGAACAACGTCAAGGAAATACCTTCCCGTGGACCCCTTCCCAGCCGAGGGGGGGAGAGGGGTCCCGGGAAAGAAGGGGCCCCAGAGGGTGGGTCCCGATCGGTGGGTTTAAGTCGGGCGTCGTGTCCCGCTACAGGACGGATTTGGGATAATTTGTTTTGCAAAAAAAAGCTAACAAACATACACCAAAAAATGTTCAAAAATAGCCAAAACATCGTCCCCATACTATTTGTGAATATTCCTCCTGTAGGGGGACACGCCCGACTTAAGGGTGGGTTCCCATCCAGATGCGCATCCCCCCTGGGCGGTTCTGGGGCCCAGAAAAGCTCCAAGACGCGGCGAGAGTGTCCCAAGAGGCTCCCAAGACGATCCTGGGGGGCTACGAATCGCCGACCTATCGGCCCAAGGCTCCAAAGTAGCCCCCAGACGGCTCAAGAGATTGTCAAAACGCCCCTAGAGGCTTCCAAGATCTCTCCCTAGAGGGACCCAAGAGGCAAACATCAAAGATGTGCCTGAAGATTGTTTGGGATTTTGACGTTCTCGCCTTGTCGGTTTCCCGACGCTCCAAGACAGCCCAAGAGGCCCCCAAGATCGCCGACGAGGCCTCCAAGAGTGCTCCAAAAAGACCCAAGAGAGCCCGAAGACCGCCCAAGAGGCCTCCAAGACAGCCCAAGAGGCCCCCAAGACAGTTCCAAGAGGGAGCCAAGACGGGGGACCGAACGGACATTTCGAGCCCCCGCCCTGAAAGGCTCCAAAGAAGCCCCCCAAGAGGCCCCCAAGAGACACCCAGAGACCCCCAGGAAGCCCCAAGAGGCCCCCACGAGGCTCCCCAAAACCTCCGAAGAGCCTCCCAAGAGGCCCCAAAACTAATCACAAGAGGTCCACGAGAGTGCTCGTCGTCGTCGTCGTCGTCGATGTCATCGTCTTCGTCGTCGTCGCCGCAGCCGCCGCCGTCGATGTCGGTGTCTGTGTCTTCGTCGTCGTCGTCATCGTTCAGGGTCGGCGGCGCCGGCCGGAAGGCCTCTCCAATAGCAATAATAATATTAGTATTAGTGATTGTAATAATGGCAACGGTAGTAGTAGTAGTAGTAGTAGTAGTAGTAGTAGTAGTAGTAGTAGTAGTAGTAGTAGTAGTAGTATTGGTAGTCGTAGTAGTCGTAGTAGTCGTAGTAGTCGCAGTAGTAGTAGTAGTAGTAGTAGTAGTAGTAGTAGGAGTAGTAGGAGTAGTAGGAGTAGGAGTAGGAGGAGTAGTAGTAGTAGTAGTAGTAGTAGTAGTAGTAAAAGTAGTAGTAGTAGTAGTAGTAGTAGTAGTAGTAGTAGTAGCAGTAGCAGTAGCAGCAGTAGTAGTAGTAGTAGTAGTAGTAGTAGTAGTAGTAAAAGTAGTAGTAAAGTAGTAGTACAAGTAGTAGTAGTAGTAGTAGTAGTAGTAGTAGTAGTAGTAGTCGTAGTAGTAGTAGTAGTAGTAGTAGTAGTAGTATTGGTAGTCGTAGTAGTCGTAGTAGTCGCAGTAGTACTAGTAATAGTAGTAGTCGTCGTCGTCGTCGTCGTCGTCCTCGTCCTCGTCGCCGTCGTCGTCGTCGTCGTCGTCGTCGTCGTCGTCGTCGTCGTCGTCGTCGTCGTCGTCGTCGTCGTCGTAGTAGTAGTAGTAGTAGTAGTAGTAGTAGTAGTAGTAGTAGACACCATCTTCGTAGCTGTCACGCTTATATCCGTAATCGTAACACTAAAAATGAGTATGCGGATGATGATGATGATGATGACGAACATTTGGGACATTGAGAATCATGACAATACAGCGAAGAGGAAAAAGGAAGGTAGCAGATCATGATAAGGAGCAACGCAAGCAGGAGAGGCGAGAGCACGGACAAGGTAACGACGACGGCGGCACCACCCCGAAACTCCGCGACGCGAGAAAGCACAACAGTGCCGCAAGAAACACCCGTCGGAGCCCTCGACCCCATCATTCTATGCCACCTTTCGAGCTGGATCGATCATTAAAGGCCCTGAGCCCAGACTTGGGACGAGAACGCCCGGAATCTTTTGCTTCACGGCGCCGATATATGAGAGCACGTGGGGGGGCCGAGAGACCGACACGAGCCGTGCGAGCACACGGGGCTGAACGGCGGCACGCCGTGCCAAACCGCGGGCTCTGAGCGCCACGGGGAAGAGAGGCTCGCGTCGCGGAGTCATGGCATGCGCGGGCAAGCGCGGGCAAATGCGAAACATCTCGAGTGACCAATCCTCCTGCGCTTCGTCCTTTTCCCCCCTCTCCTCCTCCTCCTCCGCCTCCTCCTCCTCCTCTCCTCCTCCTCCTCCTCCTCCTCCGCCTCCTCCTCCTCCTCCTCCCCCTGCCTTTCCATCGCCTTCACTCCAAGAGGTCGGCGGCCCCTCCCTCCTCCTCCTCTCCTCCTCCTCCTCCTCCTCTCCTCCTCCTCTCCTCCTCTTTCCTTCTCCTCCTCCTCATCCGCCACATCCCTGTTCCTCCTTCTCCTCGTTCTCCTCCCCCTCCTCCCCCTCCTCCTCCTCCTCCTCCTCCTCCTCGTCCTCCTCGTCTTCCTCGTCCTGTTCTTTTCTTCACCTCCTCCTTCCTTTCCTCCTCGTCACCCTCCCCCCTCCATTTTTTCTTATGAATAACTGCCCCCTGTCGCACCCCGAGGCCAATCGGACGGACGGGCTGGGCGTTTCGCCTGATACCTTACCACTTATGAGCCTGAGCCCAACACGCCGGCAACAGTTTCGCAGATGGTGACTCGCTTGCAAAATGTCGCTTTCGCACCAGCGCCGCGCAATTTCGCTGCAACAGTTAGCAAGACTTTCACGGATTGACGGCGGGCTGGTTCCCAAAATGTAGCTCCAGCATTAGCGCCGCGCACATTCGTTTTTAAAAGTCTGCATGACCTTCACGGATTGAGGGCGGGTGGTTTTCAAAGTGTGGCTCCCACCGTAGCGCCGCGCACATTTGTCGCAAACAAATACAAGGGTCTCACGGATTGAGGCCGTGTCATTTTCAACATGTGGTTCTCGCCTCAGAGCCGCGCATTCTCGTTATAACAAATGCATACGCGTTACGGATTGAATTCAGATCCTGTTCACCGCCGCGCACATTCGTTCCAACCATTCGCAAGAGTGTGAATAAGTCTCATGGTTATCAAAACAAGCATGATGTAGTGGAACCAGTCAAGATTGTCAGGGCGCAACAGTTACGCTGACTCGACGAGGCATTGATGTCCCAGGAATGGCTTCCTGGTGCATTTCGGGATCGTCTGGACGTAGCAGCTTGGTTGGCTCGAAGCATTGAAGCCTGGAGAATGGTGATTGGCACGCTTCAGGTTTTTCGCACGTTTGCCCCCCAAACGGGGCACTTCCCCTAGTGGAACTGACCCCTTGTAGGGGCGTATCAAGAGGGAGCTTGGAGGGAGGGCGTATTCCAACATCGTTGATGGGTCCTGGCTGTAGACTGTTCCTCCTCCTACTCCGCCTCAATCTCCCCCTCCTCCTCCGCTTCATCGTTCTCCTCCGCCTGCTCCTCCTCCTGCTTCCTCCTCCTCTTCCGCCTCCGCCTGCTCCTCATGACCATCAACATCATCATCACCATCATCATCTGCAGCATCAGCAACAGCATCATCAGCACCATCATCAACCTCGTCATCAGCATCATCATCAGTAGCATCATCGCCATCGTCCTCCTCATCATCATCATCATCATCATCATCATCAACATCATCCTCAACAGCATCATCAGCAGCAACATGATCGTCAGCACCATCAGCAGCATCATAAGCATCAACAGCGCGTTCATCGTCGCCAGCAGAATCATCATCACCAGCAGCAGCATCTGCAGTATCACCACAGCCAGCACGACCTACCAGTCTAAGCATCGTCATGATCGTCGTTGTCATATCATCAGCAGCACCATCATCATCAGCATCATCATCATCATCATCATCATCATCATCATCATCATCATCATCGTCATCATTATCATCATCATCGGCCTCATCATCCTCATCAGCAGCACCATCATCGACTTCATCGTCATCATCATCACCGTCGTCGTCGTCGACATCATCAACAACAGCAGCAGCATCAGCATCGTCACCATCACACGTATCAGCAGCGTCCTCCTAGGCACCATCATCACCAACATCAGCGTCAGCATCGTCAGGGTGAGTAACCTCATCATGATAATCATCCCCATCATCCTCGGCATCCTCATCCGCATCTTCCTCCACACCATCATCATCAACAACAGCACCACCATCACCATCAGCAGCATCGTCATTGTCGCGAGCATTCTCATCATCACCATCATCGTTGCCACCATTATCATCATGGACACGCATCACCACCTGTCATCAGCATCAGCATCAACATCAGCACACGCAGCATGAGCATCATCACCATCACGTTCATTATCATAATGATCGTCAACAGCAAAGATAGTATCAACATCAACGTCAACGTCAACATCATCATCCTGCCTGCCCTCTCTCCACCTGCCCGCACCCCCCTTTTCCTCCTGCAGATCCCTTCCACTCCAGGAGGTCCCCCCCTCCTCCTCCTCCTCCTCCTCCTCCCCCCCCTCCTCTTCCTCCTCCTCTTCCTCCTCCTCCTCCTCCTCCTCCTCCTCCTCCCACGTGCCCGCGAGAGCCGACATCAAGCGTGGCGCCCCAAGTCATCAGCTACATTGCTGAGATCAAGTGCGGGCGCACCAACCAAGAGACGTGGCACACTCCGTCCTTTCCTCGTTTCCCTCCTCCTCCTCCTCCCGTCCCTCCTCCACCTCTTGGCGAGCAGTGGCGCCAGTTGCGGCGGTGCTGCCAAAGTGCAGGCAAGCATCAGAGCGCTAGAGCACCACAGCAACAGCTAGAATGTTGGGAGTGGCGCATGCGAAGGCAGGCGAGCAGGGGCCAGCCATGACCAGCAGCGTCATCAACTACAGTGCTGGGAGCGGTCCGTGCGGCGAGAACGTGCGAGCCAACGTCATCAGCTACGGTGTTGGGGCCATTTCGTGTGGGAGGCGCCATACCGAGGACCAGTGCGAGAAAGCAGGCAGTGGCAGCAAGGAGTGTCAACGCGAGAATGCGAGAAATTAGCAACACAAGAATAACATCTTCAGCTACATTGCCATTGCAGCGGGGGTCGGCTCGTGCGAGAAGGCAGGCAATGGCAGCATGGTCTGTCGGTGCGAGAAAACGGGTAGTGGCAGCAGCGGTTGTCGGTGCCGAGCGACCAGCAGGAGCAACTTCTTCAGCTACATTGCAGCGGGGGCCAGCTCGTGCGAAAAGGCACGCATTGGCAACAAGGTCAGTCGGTGCGAGAGGGCAGGCAGGGGCAGCAGCGGTTGTCAGTGCCGAGTGGCCAGCAGGAGCCACAGCTTCAGCCGCATTGCAGAGAGGTGAGCTCGTGCGAAAGGCAGCCAGTGGCAGCATGGCCTGTCGGTGCGAGAAGGCGGGCAGTGGCAGCAGCGGCTGTCGGGGCCAGTGGCCAGCAGGAGCAATTCCCAGCAGGAGCAATTCGTGAGCTATTTGCAGCGAGGGTCAGCTCATGCGAGAAGGCAGGCAGTGGCTGCAAGGGCGGTCGGTGCGAGCAGGCAGGCAGTGGCAGCAACAGTTGCAGGTGCCACATGGCGAGGCAAGGACATGTCATCACCTACAAAGCTGCTGGGGTCCGCTCGTGCGAGAGAACAGTGGCAGCAGGGAAATTGGCAGTGCAGGGAAGGCCGGCAGTGGCAGCAGGGGCCGTCGGTGCGAAAGTGCAGGCAGCGGCAGCTGTGGTTATCTGCGCCCGCCGGCGCAGCAAGAACACCCTCGTCAGATGCGCTGCTGCTGGGGTCACCCTGTTCGAGAAGGGCAGACAATGGCAGCGGGAGCTGGCAATGCGAGAAGAGCAAAGCAGCGGCAGCGGAGCTGGCACTGCGTGCGGACCCAGGTGCACGTGCAGACGCCGTCAGCCGCAGCGCTGCGGTCAGCTCGTGCGAAGTGGCAAGCCGCCCCACGGGAGGCAGCAGGCGGCGTGCGCCAGAGCACTCGGCAGGCCGCCGCAGAGGGCCATGCTGCCGAAGGACGTGGCTCGAGAGATGGGCCAGCCACCCGGGGGGGGGCCCGTCCACCCCCTCGTCGCTCCTCGTCGCCACGGCCGGGCCCTCGCCGCCACGTGAGAGAAACGGCAAGGGGGAAGACATAGCTGGACTGCACGTCATCAGATAGAATTCCAAAGCACGGCCGAACCTTCTCGCCCAGGGGCGGCCCGGGGTAGGGGAAGCTGTCATCGATACCGTGGCGCGTGCTTCGCGACCTCGGAAGTTTGGCCAGCATTGTCCAGCATGATCCTCCTCCTCCTCCTCAATTTCCTCCTCTTCCTCTTCCTCTCCATGTTCCTCCTCCTCATCTTCCCCCTCCTCCTTCTCCTTCTCCTTTCGCTTATCCTACTCGTCCTCCTCCTTCTCCTCCTACTCATTCTCGGTCATCCCCGTCCTCCCCCAATCCCTTGCCCTTATGAACAACTTCTGCCTGCCACACCTCCAGATGCGTCGGAAGAGCGGGCTGGGAGTTTCGCCTGAGACACCCTCGCCATCTATGATCCTGAAGCTTACACTTTACAACAGCCTCAAGGATTGAAGGCAGGCCGTTTTCAAGATGTTGCTCTCGCCTGCGCACCGCGCACATTCGTTTTGATAAAGTTCGCAACCGTTTCAAGGGTGATGGGCGGGTCATGTTCAAAACGTTGTTTTCGCCCTTGCGCCGCGCGCATTCCTGCTTCTAGAAGTCTTGCACTGTTCAGGATTGTCAGGACGCAAGAAGTCACGTTGATTCACGACGGTGACATCCCATGAATTCTGCTTCTGCACGATCGATACTTCTCGAACGGGCTTCTGTCAACAAGGAACTTTCCACACTGAAGATCCGCCACCGTGCCGACAGCACGTAGTGGGGTGCCCCAAGGCTAATATGAAGTCGGGCGTGTCCCCCTACAGGGGGATTTTCGACGACAAATAAGACATACACAAACAATATTGGAAAATGGCCAATACATACTCAACAAATAGTCCCCAGACTTTTTTTTTTGACTATTGTTGAATACTCTCCCTGTAGAGGGACAGGCCTTACTTCAGGCTAATGCAGCTGCAGGAAACGGTCCAGAGGGGTGCTGGGGGACCAGGCCCCAGGTTTCTCGGCGGTCCCTGGGACCTCCTACTGGGATGCGTCGCGGGGGCCGCCAGGAGTCAGCCCCGCCCGGGAGGCACCCCAAGCAGGCCAGGAGAAGTCCAGGGGGGGGCCCAAAGCGGTCCGAGAGGTCCCAGAGTCGCTGAACGATCGGTCCAGGATGCCCAAGATGAGGCCTCCAAGACGGCCGAGGAGGCCCATGAGCACTCTCAAGAGGGACCCGAGGGGCACAATTCATTGACTTGCTTCAGGTGTTGGAAAGATTTGGGCGTTTCCGCCGTTCGGGTTCCCGATGCTCCAAGACGGCCCGGCCCAAGAGGCCCCCAAGAAGCCCCCAAGAGGGTGCCGAGACGGCCTAAGAGACCTCCAAGACGGCCCAAAGGGCATCTAAGACTGCTCAAAGGGCCCCAATAATGCCCCAAGAGGAATCCTTGAGGAGAAACACGAACCGACATTTCGAGCTCTCTGCCCCAAAGGCCGCCAAGAGGCCCAAGAGGCTCCCAAGAGGCCTCAAGGAGGCCTCAAGAGGCCCCCAAGAAGCCCCCAGGAGGCCCCAAAGAGGCTCCCAAGAGGCGTCACAACTGCCCAGGAGGACACCGAACGCTCCCCGCAGAAATCCAAATCATCATCCATGAGGCTTCTGACCCACATTCCAGACACGATGGCGGGATGGGCCGAAGCGAAGGCCACTAGATAAATTCGTGCGGGTACCTATGACAAGGAATCCTGGAGGGTTTGTTCCAGCATCTTTAATGCGTCTTGGGTTTGCACTGGTCCTTGTCCAGCTCCTCCTCCTCCTTCTCCTCATCCTCCCGCGGATCCTCCTCCAGTTCTGCTACAACTCCTCCTCCTGGTCCTGATCCTGGTCCTCCTGCTCCTCCTGCTCCTGCTCCTGCTCCTCCTCCTCCTCCTCCTCATCCACCTCCACCTCCTCCTCCTCCTCCTCCTCCGCCTCCTCCTCCTCCCTCTCCTCTGCCTCCTCATCCTCCTCCTCCCTATCCTCTGCCTCCTCATCCTCCTCCTCATCCTCCTCCTCCTCCTCCACGCCTCCTCCTCCTCCTCCTCATCCTCCTTCTCCTTCTCCTCGTCATCATCAGCACCATCAGCACCATCAGCAGCAGCAGCAACATCAGCATCATAATCACCAGCAGCATCAGCATCAGCATCAGCATCAGCATCATCAGAATCATCATCCTCATCAGTATCATCATCGCCATCAGCACCATCCTCCTCATCATCATCATCATCATCATCATCATCATCATCATCATCATCATCATCAGCTTTATCATCATCATCATCAGCAGCATCTTCATCGTCGTCGTCATCAACCTCATCCCCATCCTCATCCTCCGCATCATTATCATCAGCATCATCAGCAGGATCACCACCAACGTCATCATCAACAACAGCATCAGTATCACAGTCGTCAACATAATCAGCAGCATCATCATCAGGATCGTCAGCCTCATCAACATCATCATCATCATCAACCTCATCATCCTCATCATTATCATCATCACCATCGGCATCCGTCTGCTCGATTCTTCCATATACACGTCCCTTCATCCTGAACGTCCTCGTGTACAGCTTCGCTTGTCGGCCAACAACGACAAGCATCGTCAACATCGTCAGCAATATCATCAACAACATCATCAGCAACAACACCATCCGTAACCGCAACTAGATCAGTGTAAGCATCCTTACTACCGGCAGCAGCCAACACATCCACTGCATAATCAGCGCCATCAGCAGCAGCAACAGCAGCAAACACATCATCAACAGCATCAGCATCATTACCATACGTATCACCACCATCGTCACAATCCTCGCGATCACGACCACCACTATCCTATCATCAGAATCGTCAACATCTGCAATATCATCAGTATCTTCCTCACCATCAGCATTAGCATCATACTTATCATCACCAACATCACCATCAACATCATCATCATACTCGTCGTTATCATCATTACCAACATCATCACCATCGTCATCATCGTCATCACCATCATCGCCATCGTCATCATCATCATCACCATCATCATCATCACCACCACCGTCACCACCAACATCATCATCATCATCATCATCATCATCATCATCATCATCATCATCATCATTATCATCATTACCATCGCCATCGCCATCGCCATCAACAACATCGTCGTCATTGGCATCACCACAACGGGCAACATTAGCATCATCATATTTGCCAACATATGCAACATCGTCAACACCAATGCCATCATCCGTCATAGTCATCGTCGTCGTCATCATGATCACCCATCACTATCGCCATTCGCATGACACTCATCGTTCGCATCGTCATTTCTTTAAAAGGACCTCATCGTCACCAGTGCCATTATCGCCATCATCAACATGAAGAGAGCGCATGCCAAATTCGTATGTCTTCGAAAACGCTGGAAAAGAGAGTCTCGAAACCGGGGGCCCCTCTTTCCCCCCAGGGAAAAACAATAGCTCCCCTCCTGAAGCAGAGGTCCCCCTCCGAATGGGTAGTTCTGGACCCCCCCCCCACTCACTGCCAGAAAACGACGACGCGTCGTGGTCGTTGTGGTCGTCGTCGCCGTCGTCGGTTGTCGTCTGCCAGCGGCGAATAATTGGGCGGGAGAGGTCGTCGTCGTCGTCGGTCGTCGTTTGCCGGCGCGAGTAAAGGGGGTCGTTCAGAACCCCCCCACCCCCTCTTGCGCTGAGTCGGGGGAGGGGTCTGAAATCCCCGCCCTCCCCCCTTGCGCGGGGGAGGTGACGAAACCCTGCGCCCTTCCCAAACAGACGTGAAAATCGCTGTCGCTGAGCATGTCGTCCTCACTTTTCCCCGAACTCCCGATGACCCCCCTCCCGCATACCCGCCTGACGCCTCCCAGGCACTACAAAAACAGTTTGTTCCTGCACCTCCTGGTAGTCAAACTCCGTATCTTGCCCATTCTGTTCAAACTTTCACAAACAGCAAAAGGGACTGCCCTGCATGAAGAAAAACTACTTGCTAAAAGCATGCAGCGAAATGCAAGCAGACTCCTTAGGGTGATCCTTCATCCCATTCTCCTTATCGATATATATATATATATATATATATATATATGTATGTATATGTATGTGTGTATCTCTCTATCTCTCTCGCTGGCTTCCTCCATCTCCTCCTCTTACCCCCTGTACACATCTTGATGATCCGCCTCTGCCCTCTACATGATCCTGCTCCTCATTATTCCTCTTCCTCCTCTCTGCTTTCCCGCCCCCTCCTCTCTCATTACTTGTCCTCTTCTCCTCTCTGCCTCTCTCATATCCGCCACGCCACAATAGCTTCAGCACGTAGTGGAGTGCCCCAAGGCTCATGCAACCCCGAGACATGAGAGGCATATGGGGGGCCTAGACCGACACTTTCCCAGCCGCTCCTGCAAGCCCCCAAAAGTTCCAGCATTCTTGAGAACTGCTGGGGGCCCTCGAGAGTGTCGCAAAGCGCCTCAGATGACCAAAGAAAGCACCAGAAGAATCCGACACAACTTCAAGACGGCCCCATGTGGCCCCATAGCGGCACAAGTGGCCAACCAGATGCCCCGAGAGAGCTCCAAGAGCACCCCAAGAGGACCCCACAACGTCCAAGACGGCCTAGGAGGCCCCCAAGACAGCCCAAGATGCCCCCAAGAGGGCCCCAAGACGGCTCAAGAGGGCGGCCAAGATGGCCCAGAAGGGAGCCAAGAGGGCATCAAGATGGAGCCAAGACGGGGAACTCGAACTGAGATTTCGAGCTTTCCGCCTCAAGGGGGGCCCCAGTATCACAGCAAACCCCCAACATGCTCCCAAGAATGCCTGCAAGAGGCTCCCCAGATACTTGCCAAGAGACCCCAACAAGCATCCAAGGAACCCCTTACCCACAACCCAAGCACGGTGGCGGGATGGGCCGCAAGCCACTGGAATCCGCCGCCCCCTGTCGATTCATCGCAGGGGTGCCTGGCGTGCTAGACCCGTTCGGTTTTGGTTTTGGTTTTTTTTCCAAAAGACCTCCCCCTGGGGCTTCGGGAGTCCGTCCCGCCGGCCACCCGGAAGGCGCTCAATTCCCCACGTTCCTGCCCAAGACGGCTCCCTGAAACTGCGGTTTCGCTCGGGGGACATCCTCAACAAATCGCGAAGATGGCCCAAGATGGCCTCCAAGTCCGCCCAAGATGGTCCGAGACGGCCTCCAAGACGGCCCAAGAGAGTCCAAGACGGCCCAAGAGGCCCCCCAGAGGCCTCCCAGACGGCCCAAGAGGCCTCCAAGAGGTCCTCCAGGAGGGCCCGAAGAGCCAAAAATCATTGATTTTCCTTAGATTGTTGAAGGATTTGGGGATTTGCTTCTTCTCGGCATTGCGACGGCTCAAGACGGCCCAAGAGGCCCCCAAGATCGCCCAAGAGGCCCCCAAGAGAGCCCCGTGACGGGCCTCAAGAGCGCCCCAAGACGGCCCAAGAGGCCTCCAACACGCCCAAGATGACCTCCAAGACGCCCAAGATGGCCTCCAAACGGCTCCGAAGCGCCCAAAGAGGGTCCCCCGTTGGCCCAGAAAGGCCCCCAAGACGGCTCCCGACGGCGTCAGACGTGCCAGGAACCCACCAAGATGGCCGAAGTTGGCTCGAAGCTGGCCCAAAACGGCCCAAGAGGCCCCCAAGAGGGCCTCCAGGAAGGCCAGAAGATGCCAAACATTTGATGTTCCTTGGGTTTTTGACGGAGTTTGACATTTTCTTCTTTTCGGCCTTCCGACGGCCCGAGACGGCCCAAGAGTCCCCAAAGATCGCCGAAAGATCACCCAAGAGGCCTCCAAGACGGCCCCAGAACTGCCCAACAGGGCCCCAAGGCGGCCCCAAGACGCCCCCAAGACGGCACAGGAGGCCTTTAAGACGCCCAAGATGGCCTCCAAGACGGCCCTGGAGCATTCCAAGATGACCCCAAGTCGGCCCATAGAGGCCCCCCAAACTGCTTCCGACGGCGTCAGACGGACCAGGAGCCCACCAAGACGGCCGAACATGGCCCTAAGATGGCCCAAGACTGCCCAAGAGGCCTCCAAGAGGGCCTCCAGGAAGGCCCGAAAAAGCCAAACTCATTGATTTGCCATTTTTTTTGAAGGATTGTGGCATTTGCCTTTTTTTCTGCCTTCCGACGGCCCGAGACGGCCCAAGTGCTCCCAAAGGTCGCCCGAGAGGCCCAAGACACGGCCCCAAGGGGCCCCCAAGACGGCCCAAGATGGCCTCCAAGACGGCTCAAGAGCCCTCCAAGACGTCCTCCAAGAAGGCCCGAAAGTGTCAAAATGGCCTCCAGACGGCCAAGATGACCTTCAGGATGCCCATGTGTTCCCCGAAGGCTTTCCGAACCGATTCGGGGAACACATGGTCCGATAGCTTGGCAGGTCTGGCCTCAACGTTCGGCCACATAGGCGCTTCCGAAAAGGCAGGGGGCGGCGGTGATTCGCCGTAGGCGTCTTCGATCCGCCGCCCCCTGTCGATTCATCGCAGGGGTGCCTGGCGTGCCAAATTATTTTGGTTTTTTTTTTTTTGTCCAAAAAGAATCCCCCTGGGGCTTCGGCCCGTCCAGCCGGGGTCCCGGGACGATCTTCATGCAGGCAAGCAAAGGCCATGCATCCTGAAGGACGCGTCGGCATACTCGAAGTTGCGACATAGGCAGCCGAGTGAGATAATGAAAGCATAAGTACGTCGAACATTGTAGCGATGGGAAGAGGAATAGAGAGAGAGAGAGAGAGAGAGATAGAGAGAGGAGGAGGAGGGGATACAACAACTGGCAAAGAAAACAGGATGGCTGATCACAGCTACTGCGTCATCTTGTACACTTCAGATGCCCATTGCTGCCGGGGCCGACCGCGACGACGACGAACTGCCCAATTTTGAGGTGCACCGTTGTTTTGACATACGATTTTCCTCACCAACGAGTGGTCCCCACTTGCAGCTATTTTGCCGTAGAGCTTCCGTTGTCTGTCAAGCAGAAGTTCAGACAGAGGTGTCTCCTGCGCTTTATTCAGAACCTCCACGTTGCTTACTCTGGACACGTATGAATGTGGAATGCCAAGAATATGTTCCCGGACTATCTTCACGGAGCTCAATTCCCGGAAAATCATCCAAGACGGCCCAAGATGGCCTCCAAGATGGCCACGTTGGCCAAAGATGGCCTCCAAGATGGTCCCAGGTGGCCTCCAAGTCCGCCGAAGATGGTTCAAGATAGCCTCCAAGACGGCCTAAGAGAGTCCAAGATGTCCTCCAGGAGGGCCCGAAGAGGCCAACAACATTGACTTTCCCTAGGCGTTTGAAGGATTCGGGCATTTGCTTCTTCTCGGCATTCCGTCGGCTCAAGAGGCCACCAAGATCGCCCCAAGATCGCCCACGAGGCCTCAAAGATGGCCCCATGACGGCCCAAGAGGCCCTCAGCACGGCCCCAAGAGGGCCCCAAGAGACCTCCAAGAGACCTCCAAGACGCCCAAGATGGCCTCCAAGACGGCCCCGAAACGCCCCAAGAGGACCCCAAGTCGGTTCAGAGAGGCCGCCAAGACGGCTCCCGACGGCGTCAGACGGGCCAGGAACCCACCAAGATGGCCGAAGTTGGCTCGAAGCTGGCCCAAGACGGCCCAATCGGCCTTCCGACGGCCCGAGACGGCCCAAGAGCCTCCAAAGATCACCCGAAGATCGCCCTAGAGGCCTCCAAGATGGCCCTAGAACGGCCCAAGAGGCCCCCAAGGCGGCCCCAAGAGGCCCCCAAGACGGCCCAGGAGATCTTCAAGACGCCCAAGATGGCCTCCAAGACGGCCCTGGAGCATTCCAAGAGGGCCCCAAGTCGGCCCAGAGGCCCCCCAAACGGCGTCCGACGGCGTCAGATGGGCCAGGAGCCAACCAAGACGGCCGAAGTTGGCCCTAAGATGGCCCAAGACGGCCCAAGAGGCCTCCAAGAAGGCCTCCAGGAAGGACCAGAAAGGCCAAAATCATTGATGTCCCATGAGTTGTTGAAGGATTGTAGCATTTGTTTTTTTGTTAGGCCTTCCGACTACCCGAAACGGCCCGCGTGCCCCCGAAGTAGCCCCAGACGGCCCAAAGAGGCCCCCAGGACGGCCCAAGAGGCCGCCAAGACGCTCAAGATGGCAAGAGCCCTCCAAGACGTCGCCCAAGAAGGCCCGAAAGGGTCAAACTGGCCTCCCGACGGCCAACATGACCTTCAAGATGCCCACGTGCTTCCCGAAGGCTTTCCAGCAAACCGATTTGGGGAACACATGGTCCGATAACTTGGCAGGTCTCGCCTCAAAGTTCGGCCACATAGGCGTTTCCAAAAAAGCAGGGGGCGGCGGTGATTCGCAATAGGCGTCTTCTATCCTCCTCTCCGCTGTCCCGCTCCATTCCCCCCTCCTCATCCTCAAGGACGTCCTTGTTTTTTTCGCAGCCCTGCTCGGTGCAGCCCATGCCCATGAGGTAGCCAGCGTCGCAGAAAGACAGCATCTTAGACCTTTCTGAGGGGAGGAGGGGTAAGAGAGGAGGAGAAGGAGGTCGAGGAAGTCGAGGAGGAGGAGGAGGGGGAGGAACTAGGTCAAGGAGGAAGCGGAAGAGAAGGCTTCAAAAGTCAACGGGCAATGAAAGAAACCGCGAAGATGCAAGTTGCTGTTGCGGGTGCTGTGCAGCACGCCCGTGAGACTCCCCCTCGCAGCTCCACTCGTGCAGCTGTCCACGAAGGTCGCCTGCTTCTGTCCTGACCCCCCCCCTCCGACTACTACTGTGGATCCTCCTGCCGTTCCTCCTCCAGCTCCTCCTCCGACTCCTCCTCTGCCTCTCCCCTCCTCCTCCTCCTCCTCCTCCTCCTCCTCCTCCTCCTCCTCTTCCTCTCCCTCCTCCTCCTCCTCCTCCTCCTCCTCCTCCTCCTCCTCTCCATCCTCCTCCTCCTCACCCATACCTTCCTCCCCCATCCATCTCCTCCATGAGTCCACCAGCCCCTTCTAAGGCCAACAAAATGCGAGGCCTAGGTGTCCCTGTTTCCCTGCAGCGATCTACATTCCCGATGTTTTAGTGTCGGACTTGTGGTTCCAATGTTGTAACGGTTGTATTGGCATGCGCACGAACACCCCAAGCTGAAAAACAGCCCGTGACCTTCCCAGAATCGCGGGCTCTAAATGTCCGGGGGTGCCAGGACGCGTACCACGAAGGCATACTCGCGCACTCGAGACCAGCATCCAACATCCCTCATACCCTACAACCGCCTGGCGCCCTCAAGGCCACACACCTCCCGAGAATCAGTACGCGCTCGCGCTCTCCTGGCCACAGCTCCGAATCAAAAAAAGAGATAGGCTCGCGTTCCCGAGGCCGCCGTCCCTCGTACACCATTCAGAAGTGTGCGCCCCCGGAGCCGCAATATTCAACACGTCCGAACGACTTCGTGTTCCCGCGGCCACAGCTACATGTAACATGCGACAAGATCGTGCTCCCGACGTCACTACGTACTACCCGTTGCAACTTACAACAAGCTTGCACGTCTGCGACCAAACCTTGTGCTTCACTGCGCGCTCGCGCTCCCGAAGCCACACGCACCCCTTGTGAAAATCGTCGTGTTCGCACTCCCGAAACCACAGTCATTCGTAACATACTTCGCGCCCGTCTTTCCGAAACCACCATTCCGTGCGCGCTAGCGAAACCACAGCCCTGGGACACTACTAAGGCGTCCGGTCCCGGGACCACAATTCCGCACTCCAGAAACATGAAACAGAACGCGTAATCCCACCACCCCTTCAAGGCGTAGGTGGTTCATGACGTTTCCTCTTGCAACCCCTTTCTTCCCCTTCAGGGAAAGTTCACCACTAATTAACAACAGACGCCCCCTCGCCCATGCGACCGGCAACCAACCAGAACCCATGCCGACACCCCCAAACACCCCTGTCTAAAAAAATGCAACCGAAACTGGGCGATACTAACCCACCGGGGATATAAAGTTCGGGGTTATGGCGGGGATAATAAACGAGTTGCCCAAGGAACGTAAGGTATGATAATGATGATGGTGACGATGATGATGTTGATGGCGATGACGGCGCAAGGCTCACTCGAGAGATCTCGAGGCTCGTGGCTAACCAGGCGCGCGGCACAAGGCTGACTCGAAAGATCCCGATGCTCGCGGCTATACAACTTGCCAGCAGGCGCTCGGCACAAGGCTGACTCGAGAGCTCTCGAAGCTCGTGGCTATACAACTTGACAGGAGGCGCTCGGCGCAAAGCTGACTCGAGAAATCTCGAGGCTCCGTGCGAGGCCCAAGTCGTGCGGGGCGAGGGGCTCGCCCTCGGCGCTCGCAAGCTCTCGGCGCGCGGCCGCTAGTCGCTCCTGCATGGGGAGGGGGGGGGGAGGGAATGCTCGTAG
The DNA here is from genome assembly GCA_963575745.1 of Prorocentrum cordatum. Classification (NCBI taxonomy): domain Eukaryota; class Dinophyceae; order Prorocentrales; family Prorocentraceae; genus Prorocentrum; species Prorocentrum cordatum. The sequence goes on from CAUYUJ010018032.1 coordinate 152,975, forward strand.
TATTACAGTCGAGTCGCGTAGTAAGGATGGGCGGCGAAGATGCAAAGCCCCCTGCAAGGCCCAGAGATGGGCCGAAGTGGCAATAATGCCTGGGTCTAGCAAGACTGTTCGTCCCTACCACGCGGGTTGATTGTAATATTACTACTAGGAGCGCAAGCAGGAAGAGAGAAATAAACATGGTGGGGGACGGAAGACAGAAGAGGATGGCCCCAGGATCGATTTTGAAAAAATGGATTCGGGGCCTTATGTTTTTTTGTGTGTTTGTGCGAAAACAGATTGACTTTTAATCGTTTTCAGGAGCGCAAGGAAGGGGGTCCATGGTGGGGCCCCGCGGGGGATAAAAAACCCGGAGATGAACAAAAATCTGCCCTTGGGGGGGGGGGGGGGGGGCGGAAAAAAAAACAAAGAGAAACGGACGAGAGGCAAACGGAAAAGAAGAAGGATGAAAAGGCATATCATTTTTTGTTGCTGGTCAGCACGAAGCGATAGCAACTTTGAACCGAAACATAAAAGAAGAGGAACATAAGAAAAAAACGCCCATCTGAAGGATGATGAGGTTGAGGTGGGATCCCACAGCCCTGCCACACGCTCGTGATTGCGGAAGCTGGTGTGACAAGACCACCGTGGCCATGCTCAACGTTCTTGGTACTGTTGCTGGTCAGCCTGATATGATAGCAACTTCGATCCCCGCAACTTTCCCGTGGATTATAAAGTCCCACCAGCCCTTTGGGCGTGAGTGGTTTAGAGAGCCCGCTCTGTCCTCAACCCCCCTTCTTCCCCTTCGGGGAGGGGTTTACCCCTCCCCCTCCCCCCTCCCCCTGGGCCTGGAGAGAGGCCCCGGCGGGTGGCCAGGGGGGTCTTTTTCGACTCCTGGGAGGGTCAAAAAAATGACGACCCTCACGAGGATTCTGGCCCCGAGGGGGGGGGGGTTTGGCCCCTCTGCTCTTCTTTGAAGCAGAAACATTGATTTTACTAAGGTTTTGGCCCCACGTTGGCCTTCTGAGGGGGCCGCGCTCCTCTTCCTTCATAGCAAAATCACTGATTTTACGAAGGTGTTGGCCTCATTTTGTCCTTCTCAGGGGCCAGCGCTCATTTGCGCTTCTGAGGAGGTCGCAAGAGGCCCCAAGATGGCTCCAAGAGGCTCCCAAGAGGCTCCCAAGAGGCCTCCAAGAGGCCCCCAAGAGGCCCCCAAGAGGCCCCAAGAGGTCCCCAAGAGGCTCCCAAGAGGCCACCAAGAGGCCCCAAGAGGCTCCAAGAGGCCCCCAAGAGGCCCCCAAGAGGCCTTCAAGAGGCCCCCAAGAGGCCCCAAGAGGCTCCAAGAGGCCCCCAAGAAGCCCCACGAGGAGCCCGAACGACTCACACCAGGACGAGAGACCCCAAACGACTCACACCACAAGGAGCCCGAACGACACCACCCCAGGACGAGGGGCCCGAACGACTCACACCACGAGGAGCCCGAACGACTCACACCACGAGGGGGCCCGAACGACTCCCCACGAGGAGCCCGAACGATTCACACCAGGACGAGGGGCCCGAACGACTCACACCACGAAGAGCCCGAACGACTCACACCACCAGGAGGGGCCCGAACGACTCACACCAGGACGAGGCGCCCGAACGACTCACACCACGAGGAGCCCGAACGACTCACACCACGACGAGGGCCCCGAACGACTCACACCACGAGGAGCCCGAACGAGTCACACCAGGAGGAGGGGCCCGAACGACTCACACCAGGACGAGGGGCCCGAACAACTCACACCACGAGAAGCCCGAACGACTCACACCAGGACGAAGAGCCCGAACGACTCACACCACGAAGAGCCCGAACGACTCACACCAGGAAGAAGGGCCCGAACGACTCACACCAGGACGAGAAAGCCCAAACGACTCAAACCACGAGGAGCGCTTTCTCTCCCTCCTCCTCCGCCTCGTCCTTCTCCCGCTCCCCCCACAAGGAGGATGTACAAGGAGGCGGGAGGAAGGAGTAACAGGGGAGATTTGCGGGGCCAAGCGGACACACGCCTGCAAAACACGACTGTCGGCATGCTTCGCAAGAGTTGCTGTTGTGAGATGGGCTGGTGGGGATACGCGAAGCGTAAAGAATTCGGCCTCTGCGCCTTCCACATGTATAGATCCACGTGGTCGGGAATTAAAAATAGAGAGGGGGAAAGGGGGGGTATGTTATTATCGCCCGTCGGCGGTTATGCCGTCTCCAAATCTGGAGCATGCGCGGCTAACCCGCGACCACTTTGCATTGGAGTTTGAAAGGGGCGGCGGAGGGGCGGCTCACATGACTTGCTGCGCGCAAGCTAACCACCCTTGACAAAATGAATCCAGAATCCATGCTGCTTCCAAATCTGGATCATGAGCGGGCGCCACGCGACCACTTTGCTTTGCTTTTGGCGGGGGCGGCGAGGGTGCTCTCACATGGCTTGCTGCGCGCAGGCCAACAACCCCTGTCAGCTTGCAACCTCAAATGCACTGTGCTTCGAAATCTGGAGCATGCGCGGGCGCCCCGCGACCACTTTGCACCCCACATGCTTAGTAAGGTTCTGGTGTTCGTCCCACCCGCGTCGCCTACTCCTCCCCTCACCTTCCCCTTCTCCCTCTCCTTCTCACCTGCACCCGCGCGCGCATCAGACGAAGACGTTGCGCATGTGGTGGTCCCCCACTTCAGTCTCTATCCGTCTCAGGGTCGCGAGGCGTGGCAGGCGTGGCCCTTTCTCCATAACGCAGGTGGTGCGCAGAGGATGGTCCCTCACTATGGTCTTTATCCGTCTCAGGGTCGCAGGGCGTGGCAAGCGTGGCAGTGGTTCCACACCACAAGGGGTGCGCAAGGGGTGGTCCCTCACTGCGGTCTCTATCCGTCTCAGGGTCGCGGGGCGTGGCAGGCGTGGTAATTCCCCGACACCACAGGGGGTGCGCTGAGAGTGGTCCTCCATATCTGCTTCAGGCTCGCAAGGCGTGGCAAGCATGGCACTTCCTCGCCACCACAGGGGGTGCGCTTGGGGTCCCCCTATCCGTCCCAGGCTCGCAAAGCGGCGTGGCAGGCGTGGAACTTCCTCGGCAAAATTGCGATGGGGGTGATCCCCCTATCCGTTTCAGGCCCGCTTTTCGAGTTTGGAGGGACACTTTCTCGACACTACAGGGGGTGCGCTGGGGGTGGTGGCGGTAGCATTTTCGGGGGCAGGTGTGACAATTCCTCAGCACCACAAGGGCTGCGATGGAGGCGGCCCCCTATCCATCACGGACTCGCAAAGCGTATTAAGAGTGGCACGTCCTTGAACCAGAGGGGGTGCGTTGGGGGGTGGGGTCCCCTATCCGATTGGGGTTCGCAAAGGGTGGCAAGCGCGGCACTTCCTCAACGCTACCCGGGGCGCGCTGGTGGTGGCCCCCCTATCCGCTCCGGGCTCGCCAAGCGTGGCAGGCGTGGAACTTTCTCGTCGCCACAGGGGGCACTCTGTCTCGACGGCACAGGGGGCGCGCAGGGGGTGGTCTCTGAGCGTGATCTCTGGACGCTGCCGGCGCGCAGGCCACGGTAGGCGCCTCCAGAGTCTGACATCCTCGAACCTCGAGCCTCCTACTCGAACCTCCTTCACAGGGGATGGATGGATGGAGGGGACGGGAGGGACGATAGAGGGGAGGAGAGGGACTGGGTGTGGAAGGGGCGAGAAGGGGAGGGAGTGAGGCGGAGGGGAGGAGAGGAGAGGAGGGGATGCAGGGGCGAAGAGGAAGAGGAGGGGGAGGAGAGGGAGGGAGAGGGGAGGAAAACGGATGGAGGGAAGGAGGGGAGGGAGGGAGAGAGAGGGGGAGGGGGAGAGAGGGAGGGAGGGAAGGAATGGAGGGAGGGAGGGAGAGAGAGGGGGAGGGGGAGGAAACGGGAGGGGAGGAAAACGGATGGCCATTCAGAAATCAAACTATTACGTACCTGCTGAGTGATTACCCAAGGATTTGAATATATCCGGCATCACTCGTTGTCGTAAGTGACAGGGGGCACTCGGGTGCTGCTTATGTGGTGGGAGGGCGGGCGGGAGTGAGCGCGACAGCCTGCGCCTTGTGGTCGAGAGGTGCTAGACTGAAGTCGGGCATGTCGCTCTACACGAGGGATATTTAAAAAAAGTCAAATACACATAGTATGGAGATGATGTGTCTATCTTGTTTGACTATGTGTTTATATTGTTTGTCCAAGATCCGCCTGTAGAGGGGACATGCCCGACCTAATGCTAGACCCCTGCCCCACCTGGACCTGTACGGGACGCCCCGCGACCCACTGGAACGCCCCAAAAGGCCTCCGCGAGAAGACAGACACCATGGATTGTCATCTGGTGTTGGGCCAGGTTTGGCCTCCAGAGGGTGGAGGGAAGGGCGGGGGGGACAAGGCTAATCAGGGGACCCCCCCTCATTCGAACGATCTCTTTTCCCAAATGGCCTCAAGATGTTCCCCAAGGCTCCCAAGAGTGTCTCACGAGGGCGCCCAGGAGCCCCGAACAGACCCCCAAGAGATCCCCAAGGGGCTGCCCAGAGAGAGCCCCGAGGAACCCAAGACGCTCCAAGAGGCACCCAGGACCGCCAAGAGGACCCCACGACGCCTCAAGAGGACCCCAAGAAACTCTCGAAAGACATCCGAAAAGATTTCGAGAGGCATCCGAGAAGCCTCTGGCCTTTCAGCTCGCCATACTCCCCATCCTCTTCCTCGTCCTCCTCCCTCCTCCCTTCAGCCGCCCCCCCTCCCCATCCGCCTCCGTCTCCGCCTCCTCCTACTCCTCCTCCCCCTCCGGCATCCTCTGGCCTCATCCCTTCTCCGCCGCTTGGGCCAACGCTTGGGGCATGACGGTTTCCCCAGCCCGGTGTTCCACTGCTTGCTCCTCCACACCCATGATTAAACCAACTCGCCTGGGCATCGTTTCTGGATGGGCTGGTGGGGTTCCACGAAGCGTCTGGAATTACAACGCGATCGCGTCCCCGAGGATACAATTGTTCACATATCAGATCGTACACGCAACAATCCATCACAATTTTCTAGGAGCTCTTGTTCTCGAGGCGGATCAATCTTTCGCGCACTGAAACGAACGCTCCCGAGGCCGCAATCCCTTGCAAGTGAAGTCACGCTCGTGCTCCCGAAACAGCACTCCCTAGTATAGTCTGACAAGTTCGTGCTCTCGAGGCCACACGAACGTGTAGCTCACGGCACGATGGTGCTCCCGAGGCCACAACCCATTGTAAATTTTAACGATATCGCGTTCGCGAGGCAACAGTCCCTTGCAGAGTACTACAAGTTCGTGTTCCCGAGGTCACATGTCCTGTTGCATTGCCACGAGCTTGCGCTTTGGAGGCCTCGATTCCACCCTGTGTGGCTCCCGCATGGCCCCCCCTCACAATTCGCCGGCCCAACGGGCCAGAGTCATGCTAAAATCTCCGGTAACTGGAAGCAGTATTTCTAATTCGCGCGCGCGGGGGGCGGCCCCTCGGGGTTCGCGCCCAAAAAGGACCCGGCCGGGGCAGGTCCCCAGCAAGGTCCCGTCAGAGATGGTTCTGGAAGAGGAGGAGGAGGAGGAGGAGGAGGAGGAGGAGGAGGGGGAGGAGGGGGAGGAGGAGGGGGAGGAGGAGGAGGAGGAGGAGGAGGAGGAGGGGGAGGAGGAGGAGGGCCTCCCAAGAGCCCCAAGAGCGGCCCAGGGGCCCCCAAGAGGCCCTCTCGATGGTCATAGATGCCTCCGGGACACGAAGAGATCACTCCAGGACGCCCAAGATGGCCCCCAGACGGCCCAAGGGGCCTCCAAGAACACTCCCAAGAGTGCCCCCCAGAGGCACAGTTGATCGATTTCTCTTTCGGTTTTTGAGGGGCTCGGGCGTTCTCACCTTTTCGATTTACCGATGCTCCAAGATGGCTCCACGACGTCCCCAAGGCGGCCCCAGACGGCCCCCAAACGGCCCCAAGAGGGAAAACACGAACCACCGACTCGAGCCTGTCGCCCCCAGGAGGCCCCCAGGAGGCCCCAAGAGGTCACGCGGCCCCCAAGAGGCCCCGAACGCGCAGGCAGACGCCCGCGATGGCACAGCACGGGCCGGCGGAATGAGCGAAGCGATCCGCCGCCCCACCAGGTACGGCGCGTGAGATTCCCCCCGCACGGTCTGCACGACTCTTTTCCCTCACGCCTCTTACTCACGCACTCCTCACCTCGGCGGCGGTGTCTGCCCCCTCAGGGGCGTTCAATCAAAGAGTGCCACAAAGCCCAGCACTGCGGAGCAGAGACGCGGACGGAGGACGCTGGCAGGCGTCACTGCGGAGCTCTCGGAAGCAGGCTTCCCCGACTGCCCCGTGCTGCTGCGCGCAGCCGCAGCTGCACGGACGCAGGGGGGCGGCTGCTCTGCAGGAGCGGGGGCTTTCTCGCGGAGCACTTCCTCGAACTCTGGAGCACCACCCTGCCAGTCAGCCGGACCCGGGCCGAGAGGACGTCCCTCCAGAACAGGAGGCCCTCCGCCGGCCAGAGCACCAGTAAAAACCCTCCGCCGGCCAGAGCCACTCCACAATCTCAAGATCATTCGAGGGTGCCCTCCCCCAGGATGCGCAAGAACGTCCAGCAAACACGAGAGACATCAGGGTACCCTCCCCGAACCGACCTCGACCTTGCACCTCGGTCCGACTGTATTCCGCGCAGCTCGACTGATGAAGGCGGTGAGCCGCGAGGTGGGCCTCCCGGCCGAATTGCGGGTCCGTGGAGCGCTCCTCCTTCAAGGAGGGCGCTTCGCCGAGTGAAGAAAGAAAGTATCGAGGGACTGATGAGGGGGCCTGGGACGCGTCGGTGTTTTGCAAAATCTGTGGTGCATCTTGGGCTTACTCTGGTCCTCCACCTCCTCCTCTTCATCCTCTGGGTTCTATGCGCCTCCTCCTCCTCCTCCTCCTTACCAACACCCTCCTTCTACTCCTGCTCATTTTTATCCTGGCTGCACTCCCCAGCTCCCATAGAGTTCGCAGATGCGGGCCAGAGGAGGTCGTCTGCATAGGCGTCGTCGAGAAGTAGTTCCTTGCCGCGCGCGGCTCCCTGCCTAGCTCCATCTCCCCCTGCAGATCACCCACCTCCGTGCCGCAGGTGCGCACGCAACTCCCGAACCCTGTGGACAAGAGCCGCGGAGCCGCGTGAGGCGAAACACGCGCACGGAGACGCGCACCGACAAGCATGCGGGACGGCGAACGGGCGGTCGACGAATCACTTGACGAGCGAACAACACCCACCCATACCCGTAGGAGGGTCGGAAGGAGGAGGGCTGGCTATGGGCATGGGTGCGGGTTGTCGGACCCAGGGGGGAAACTCCCATTCGAGCGGGGATCCCCATCCGCCAGCACGCGCCCATAGCCCCCTCCGTCCCCCCTGTGGGTATGGGTGCGTGTTGTTCGCTCGTCGTCACTGGGCCAGGTGCACCGACGGATGCGGCACGACAGCGACCGAGAACGCCACGCCGGGTACCACACGTGAGCACGGGAAATGGGCCGACGCGCCCTCCGCCCCTCGAGGCGGCGTTACCGTCTCCCGTCCCATTCCGGGGCCAATATCAAGGCCCTCCCGGGGAGGGGGGGAGGAGGAGGAGGAGGAGGAGGAGGAGGAGGAGGAGGAGGAGGAGGAGGGGCTGTCTTGGCGCCGCCCCGGGGGCGCTCGTGGAGTCCAGTGGGCCTCCCCTCGGGCCTCGTCGGGTCCTGTTGGAGTCGTCCCTCGGGGCTCGCGGAGCCTCTTCGGGTGGTCCGAGGGCCACCCTGGGAGGAGATCAGGGCCATTTTTAAGTCAGGAGTGTCCCCCTACAGGAGGATTTTGGACGACAAATCAAACATCCTCAAAAACTGCCCCCAACATGCTCAGCAATAGTATAAAAATCGTCCCCAGACTATTGTTCGACTATTCTTGAAAATTCCTCGTGTAGAGGGACACGCCTGACTTAAGGCCATCTTGTGACCGTCGTGGGCCGTCAGAGCGGCGAGGACCATGGCATCCCATTGCTGTTCACCGTGTGTGCATCTTGGGGCTATGTTGGAAACCATGCTGGGCCTTATTTTGGCGGTGTTTCCTTTCACGACCACACGGAAACACACCACCACATCTGCGCGAGTGCGGCGCAACCCACCGGTGGCACTCCTCGGCTCCCGCGCTTTGGTCACCGCTGGTCGCTAACCGCTTCGAGGAGGTCGTGGAAAGACTTCCACACAGACCGTGGTGGCCTCAAGCGCCTGCGGCCCCTCGATGTCGAAGCTGACTCGGAACACGTCAAAGGTGATGACCGACAAAGTTGGCGAGCTCAAAGCATAGCTGGGGCTCACGCAAGGCATGGCCACGTCGCCGAGGCGATCGGAGAGCTTCCTCTGGCCAGAGCATGCGCTCGAACCTGAGGAGGCGTTCCACTACGGGTGCGACGCGCAGAACGACCCAGAAATGCCACACGCCTGCGCCACCACATACGACCACAAGAGCCCGTTGAGGACGCCCGTAGGATCTGGGCAGGAGGACGACGCGGAGGCGCTGCGGGGCAGGCTGTAGCTCACGGCGCGGGTGGCAGTGGATGGTTGAGGTCATTGGCCGATGGGTGATTAACTAGGTCGCGCTCGCACTGGCCACGTGAGACCCTGGTGGCAAACATACACAAACGTGCGCAAGCCGCCTGTCCGAAGAACCCTCTGTCACTCGCGAAACCGCCGGGTGCTGCCGAACACGAGCCGCGACACCAACATTTCTGCGATGCCAGAGTTTGGGCCGCGCACCTCGTCAGGCCGCGCGATCTCGCCCACCGCCACCTCCACGATGGCAGCCAGGGCGCCGCACGAACCCGTCTCCCTCGTGCCGCTGTACTCGACCAGCCTGACGGGGTATGGGGCCGTCTCCAGGCGTGCAAGATGCTCGTCTTTGATGCCGCCGCGGCGCCACACCACCACAGTAGTGGAGTATTGGTCCGTGGCGACGCCGCCCAGCTTGCGCAGCGCGTCGAGCACCGCCATATCCTCGGCACGTGCACCCTCGCCTGGACGGAGTTGAGAAACTCGTGGAGGTTGTTGTGGTAGTAGGCCACCTCCACCGCGCGGTACAGGTCCCCAACGCTGGTGGCGCCTGTGCTGGCGGCGACGGTGGCGTCTGCCGCTGCCTCGTCGTCGCGCTGCCGCCCGTCGGCCGCCAACGCCTCGCCCAGGCACTGGGACCAGGCGTCGCACATGCCAGCCTCGACCGACTCCCTCTGTGCCTGGGAGGAAGACATCAAAAACAGAGACCAACCGTCCAAGTGCAGGTGATTGCGCACGCTTTCGTGCCGCATGAACTCGAGGCTGCCACCAGACAAGCGGTAATTGAGCAGGCCGACGATGGGGCGCTGGGCATGCCTCTCCAGCAAGCGGTGGAACACGACACGCAACTGCGTCGGATGCAGGTTGGCGCGGACGGTTCTTGCATACGCCGGTACCGCTGCCGCCGTCCGTGGCTACGAAATCGTACATGCCGGGCCGTGTGGAAGCGTACGGAAAATGCGCGGACCACTCCGAGTGATCTGGATCGTCACGGCCACCGCCGCTGCTGCCACCGTTGATCGCGCCGCTGCTCGCCGCAGGATGGCAGTCGCCACGGCTGTAAATGGCGAAGGTGACGGCTCCGAACCCATCGGCGGGGACAACGGGGCGCGCGTCGCCGGGCCCGTCCACGGGTTCCCCAAGCAGCACGGACCAGACGGTGGAGGGGTTCACGTCGCGGCGGTCGTAGGTGGCGCCGCCCTCGTCGATGAGCAGGCGGCACTCGGCACAAGTCTTTTCGCGCTGCTCCGCGTACCATTTGGGGGGGATGCCCGTCGTGGCCGGGCCGCCATCGACGAGATGTGTCACTTAGCAGGCAGGAGTAGGATGAGTAGTACTGATGATCAGGTAGCCTGACTCACCAAACTTGAGCCAATGCGAGCTTGGGTTAATATGGCTACGAACCCTGTTGGGGCGTAATGGTCCATCTCAAAGAACTGTCACAGGCCTCCCGGGCCCGCTTGAAGCCTCTGGGGCCCGTCGTAAAGCCATATTGAGCGGAAAAGAAGCCAGTGCCAAAATTTCACTGGGATGCTGACGATTTTTGCGGTCGCGTCCCTCTCCAGAGCCGTCTTGGGGCCTCTGCGGGACACCTTGGCCACATCGTGGGCCGTTTGGGGACGTCCTGCGGCTGTGTCGTTGGGCCGTCTTGGAGGCGACTGGGCCGTTTAAAGATCCTCTTGAAGGCATGTATCCATATTTTTGTTCTGCGACGTCGAGTGGGCTGCAAAATCGTCAGACGCAGGACCTCGCGGAGCGCGAACGCTGTCAAAAAGCTCGCCGCACCCGGGGAGCGTGCCCCAGGAGCTCGAAAAACCCACGTCGCGCAGATGGTGCGGTGTGGCGGCCCGTCAGCCCAGCCCGCTCCCAACTGCAAGAGAATACATCAAAAAAGCGCCTCTAGCTCGAGGAACAACAAAGGCAACACCATAAAACGTTCAGAACTCCGCGCGGAGTTCTCGGATTGGCGCTGGAGCCCCCTGCCTGGCGCGCGGAGCGCGCCAGGGGGCGGCGTCCAGGAGATCCGCGCGGAGCTCCAAACGATTTATGTTTACACCCTGTATTGGCCCTCGACTAGTGAGCAGGGGCCGACCGTCCCGGCATTCCTAGTCCTACCACGAAATGTTCTTAGAACCCCGAAATGTTCTAATAGCAAAAACAATGTTCTTAGAACATAAACCCGATGTGATGAAACAAGACAGTCCCAACCAGACATGTTCTAAGAACATTCCGTGGGAACCACAAAAGGTTCTTAGAACATTGTTTGGTAGGACTATAGGCGCGCCAGGACGCTTCGCCACTGCTTGCGACTAGCACCTGCCGCACGGCTTCCAGCTGGCAGCTGGCAGCGGGCGTTCGGCTGCCCGGCCTGGCCGGCGAGCGGAAGCGCCTCTGGCACCAGCGGCCGCCTACAGCTTGTAGTCGAAGAAGCCGCCGAAGTACCCGGGCCCCGTGTTGCCGCTCAGCACACACAGGCAGAGGAACAGGATGGAGAAGGAGACCACGTACACCCCGCTCTGCGAGTAGAGGTCAGCCCGTGCCCTGGCGCGCCAGTCCCCTCCCGCCGGCGACGACGGGCGCGACGGTGCCGGCGACGACGACCCGCCGAAGAACTGCATCTCCACGCTGGACTCGCGCTGGCCAGCACGCAGGCCCGCCGTCGCCGGCGTCCCCACGAAGCTGAGCCCCAGAGAGGCCATCGACACGACGGCGCCGACCGCGACGGCGCAGGAGATCATCAGCGAGGAAGAGCGGGCCATTTCCGCCGAGCTTGTCTCTTCGCTGCGCCGGGGCGCCGTTCGAGAAGGCGTCGCAGCCACCCTCAGGCCAGAACTGCCTTGAGCCACAATGGCTACGGGGAAAGCACTGCCGCGCTCGTTTGTGATATGTTACGCAGCTCGTGTTTGTGTGGCATGGCGTGATGCAGGACACTGTGATGATTATTGCTGCGCTGTGGAGAACACAATGCTACAGGATTCCAACCGCAGTCGCCGTATGCATAAGCGTCAAAACGCTCGCCGCACCCAGGGAGCGTGCCCCAGGAGCTCGAAAAACCCACGTCGCGCAGATGGTGCGGTGTGGCGGCCCGTCGGCCCAGCCCGCTCCCAACTGCAAGAAAGAAACGTCAAAAGATCGCCTCTAGCTGAAGGAACAACAAAGGCAACACTATAGAACGTTCGGAGCTCCGCGCGGAATTGTTGGATCGGCACTGGAGCCCCCTGCCTGGCGCGCGGAGCGCGCCAGAGGCGGCGTCCAGGAGATCCGCGCGGAGCTCCGAACGATTTATGTTTACACCCTGCATTGGTCCGCAACTAGCAGCTACTGCGCGGCTTCCAGCTGGCAGCTGGCAGCGGGCGTTCCCCAGCCTGGCCGGCGAGCGGAAGCGCCTCTGGCACCAGCGGCCGCCTACAGCTTGTAGTCGAAGAAACCGCCGAAGTACCCGGGCCCCGTGTTGCCGCTCAGCACACACAGGCAGAGGAACAGGATGGAGAAGGAGACCACGTACACCCCGCTCTGCGAGTAGAGGTCAGCCCGTGCCCTGGCGCGCCAGTCCCCTCCCGCCGGCGACGACGGGCGCGACGGTGCCGGCGACGACGACCCGCCGAAGAACTGCATCTCCACGCTGGACTCGCGCTGGCCAGCACGCAGGCCCGCCGTCGCCGGCGTCCCCACGAAGCTGAGCCCCAGAGAGGCCATCGACACGACGGCGCCGACCGCGACGGCGCAGGAGATCATCAGCGAGGAAGAGCGGGCCATTTCCGCCGAGCTTGTCTCTTCGCTGCGCCGGGGCGCCGTTCGAGAAGGCGTCGCAGCCACCCTCAGGCCAGAACTGCCTTGAGCCACAATGGCTACGGGGGAGGCCTGTATCCATCTTGGGCGGGCCAGACATGTCCCTGGCTCGACAAAAGGGATATTGAGGCCCCTGGGCCCAGGGCGGATCTCGCTGGGCCACCCCCCCCCCGACCCCTCCCCGCATGGCGTGGTATCAATCCCACCAGCCCTCTGGGCGTAGGTGGTTTAAGGTGTTTCCTCGGGGAGGGGTTTATCACTGTTCCCTATTCGTAAACACTCCCTCCCCCAGGCGACTGGGGGCCAACCAGGGACCATGACAACACCCCCCGCCATCCCTTGAACAAAAAAACAATACAAAACACACTGTGCCTCCAAATTCGGAACATGCGCAGCCAACCGGATGCGCCCCCCCCCCCCCGCACACACACCATCCTGTCAAGTACACTTGGCGGCGGCGGCGGCTGCGGCGGCTGCGGCGGCGGTGGCGGCGGCTGCGGCAGCTGCGGCGGCGGCGGCGCGGCGGCGGCAGGCGGCCGGCGGGCGGCAGGCGGCGGCGGCGGCGGCGCGGCGCGGGGCGGCGGCGGGCAGCGGCGGGCGGCGGCGGGCGGCGGCGGCGGCGGCGGCGGAGGCGGCGGCGGATTGGCCCCCAGTAGCTGCCCATCCAAAAACGACTGCTGAATATGCTGAGACTTGGGCCAGACTCGGGTTCTACGTATGTGTTGGGAGGGCGGGTGGGAATCAGCGAGGCGGCTTGCGGGCGGGGAGGGGGTCTTGATCACTGTTCCCTATTAGTGAACACCCCCTCCCCCATGCGACTGGGGGCCAACCCGAGTCCATGCCGACCGCCCCCCCACCATCCCTTGTAAAAAACAATACAAACACACTCTGTCTCCAAATTCGGAACATGCGCAGCCAACCCGATGCGCCCCCCCCCCTCCCTGTCAAAAAACAATACAGAGTACACTTGGCGGCGGCGGCGGCTGCGGCGGTTGCGGCTGCGGCGGCTGCGGCGGCTGCGGCGGCGGCGGCGGCGGCGGCGGCGGCGGAGGCGGAGGCGGCGGCGGCGGGTTGGCCCCCAGTAGCTGCCCATCCAATAACGACTGCTGAATATGCTGAGGCTCGGGCCAGACTCGGGTGCTACGTATGTGTTGGAAGGGCGGGTGGGAGTGAGCGAGAGGGTTTGCGGGCGGGGAGGGGGTAACTTGACCCCTCCCCCTACCCCCTCCCCTGGACCTCGACGGGGGGTTCCCCGACGCGTTGGGGCGTCCAGAACGGCCTCGGCGAGGAAGGCACAATCATTGGTTTTACTACGGTTTGGGCACCACTGTGGCCTCTTGAGAGGGGGGTCTAATTTAGTACCCCCCCTCCTGCGATCGATCTCGTCCAAGATGGCCCCAAGAGGCGCCCAGGAGGCCCCAAGAGGCCCCGAGATGGCCCCAAGATGGCCCCATGTGGTCCCAAGAAACCCCCAAGATGCCCTCATGATGCCCCCAAGAGGCTCCCAAGAGACCCCCAACAGGCCCCAAGAGGCCTCGCAGAGGCACCCAAAACGCTCCAAGAGGTCTCGGCGAGACTGCCAAAATCATTGATGTTACTTAGGTTTTGGCCACATTTGGGCCTCCTGGGGGGGGGCACTGCTTCAGATGACTCCAAGAGCGCCTGGGGGAGCCCAAGATGACCTCCAAGATACCTCAAGATATCCCAAAATGCCTCAAGATGGTTCCCACGATGCTTCAAGAGGCCCCAAGACCGCTTCAAGACGGCTCCAAGTGGCCAAAGAGCTCCCCCCCAGGAGGCCCCGAAGAGGTTAAAATCTTTCCCAAACCTTAGGATAATCAATGTTCTGGGTTTTCTCGCCTTGTCGCTTCCGATGGCAATCCGAGGCTTCACGATGACTCCCAGATGGCCCAGGAGGGCTCCAAGATCGTTCCCAAGGCTCCCAAGAGCGCTCCAAGAGGGCCCCAAGAGGCGCCCAGGAAGCCCCAACAGGAGCCCCAGAGTGCCTCCAAGAGGCCCCAACAAACCCCCAAGAGAGCCCCAAGAAGCTCTCCGAGGCTCCCGAGACGCTCTAAGAGGCGTCCGGGACCGCCAAGAGGCCCCGAAGACGCTCCAAGAGGCCTCCACTGGGGGACCCTTCCTCTGCGTGCTGCCCACTTTCCTGATCGAGGCACTTCCCCTGGGCATCGTTTCTGGATGGGCTGGTGGGGTTACGGCCGAAAGCGAGCGCGCAGGCGGCGAGAGAGACGGTCCGGGGCGCGGAAACGATCCGAATCGGCAACAGGGCGCGCAGCGGGCTGGCCGGGGCTGGCGGGGTTACTTCTTTGATGTTTGATTCGCGGCCCGCAAGGAGAAGTCCAGAGGGCGGTATGACCGAGGCTGGGGCGCAGCGACAGATAATTGGCGCGACGCCGCGCAGACTGCACGTGCAGATAAATTAAAAAGAGGCGGCCACAATTGGGCAACCAACGAGCACAGGTCAACCCGCAGGTGGGGCCGAACCGTAGCCCTGCCGAAAGCACGCGAACCCAAGCAAAAACCGCCGAGCGTGTGCCAGCAGAAAAAGGCAACCGCGACAAAGCAGGTGGAAACCAGGCCGGACCCGCAGGTGGAGTACCGACCGGCAGCCTGAAAGGGGGGGAGGCAGGGAGGCGCGAGAGAAGGAAGAGAGCGCAACCGTGGAGGAAGCGTGGCGGATCCACTCACTTGACACCCAGTGCGTGAGCGTCAGCGCGGACGCCGGCCACACACACAAAGCCACCGATGGGGGTCAGGCCAGTGAGCATACGTCACGAACTGACACGCGAAGCAAGAGGAAGGGCCTTCAGCCAGTGCCTCTGCATCACCGCCCGCACTCCCGAGCAAAGCGCGGGTGGGGTTATTTCAGCCGACCGCAGGCGAGAGCGCCCACGGGGGCCGCGGGAACCATAGCGGTGTGGCGCCTCTGCTCCCAGGAGGCACAAACCTGGTGGGGTTACGCGAGGCGTCTCGAATTGCAGTGATACGGTGACGATGTACGGTAGGAGCGATATGGTATGCCTTGCCCTTGCATCTTGCCATGATCAGCACTGCCGCGCTCGTTTGTGATATGTTACGCAGCTCGTGTTTGTATGGCATGGCGTGATGCAGGGCATTGTGATGATTCTTGCTGCGCTGTGGAGAAAACGATGCTACAGGATTCCAGCCGCAGTCGCCCTATGCATAAGCGTCAAAATGCTCGCCGCACCCGGGGAGCGTGCCCCAGGAGCTAGAAAAACCCACGTCGCGCAGATGGTGCGGTGCGGCGGCCCGTCAGCCCAGCCCGCTCCCAACTGCAAGAAAGAAACGTCAAAAGATGGCCTCTAGCTCGAGGAACAACAAAGGCAACACTATAGAACGTTCGGAGCTCCGCGCGGAATTGTTGGATCGGCACTGGAGCCCCCTGCCTGGCGCGCGGAGCGCGCCAGAGGCGGCGTCCAGGAGATCCGCGCGGAGCTCCGAACGATTTATGTTTACACCCTGCATTGGTCCGCAACTAGCAGCTACTGCGCGGCTTCCAGCTGGCAGCTGGCAGCGGGCGTTCCCCAGCCTGGCCGGCGAGCGGAAGCGCCTCTGGCACCAGCGGCCGCCTACAGCTTGTAGTCGAAGAAGCCGCCGAAGTACCCGGGCCCCGTGTTGCCGCTCAGCACACACAGGCAGAGGAACAGGATGGAGAAGGAGACCACGTACACCCCGCTCTGCGAGTAGAGGTCAGCCCGTGCCCTGGCGCGCCAGTCCCCTCCCGCCGGCGACGACGGGCGCGACGGTGCCGGCGACGACGACCCGCCGAAGAACTGCATCTCCACGGTGGACTCGCGCTGGCCAGCACGCAGGCCCGCCGTCGCCGGCGTCCCCACGAAGCTGAGCCCCAGAGAGGCCACCGACACGACGGCGCCGACCGCGACGGCGCAGGAGATCAGCAGCGAGGAAGAGCGGGCCATTTCCGCCGAGCTTGTCTCTTCGCTGCGCTGGGGTGCCGTTCGAGCAGGCGACGCAGCCACCCTCACACCGGAACTGCCTTGAGCCTCAATGGCTACGGGGGAGGCCGTATCCATCTTGGGCGGTCCAGGCACGTCCCTGGCTCAACTGAGGGGGCGTTGAAGCCCCTGGGCCCAGGGCGGGTCTCGCTGGGCCCCCCCCCGCCCCCTCCCCGCATGGCGTGCTATCAATCCCACCAGCCCTCTGGGCGTAGGTGGTTTAGGGTGTTTCCTCGGGGAGGGGTTTATCACTGTACCCTATTAATACACCCCCTCCCCCAGGCGGCTGGGGGCCAACCAGGGTCCATGACAACACCCCCCCACCATCCCTTTTTAAAAAAACAATACAAAACACACTCTGCTTCCAAATTCGGAACATGCGCAGCCAACCCGATGCGCCCCCCCCGTCCCCACCATCCCCATACACTTGGCGGCGGCGGCGGCGGCTGCGGCGGCTGCGGCGGCGGTGGCGGCAGCTGCGGCGGCTGCGGCGGCGGCGGCGGCGGCGGCGGGGGCGGCGGCGGCGCGGCGGCGGCGGGGGCGGCGGCAGCGGCGGCGGGCGGCGGCGGCGGGGCGGTGGCGGTGGCGGCTGCGGTTTGGCAGCGGGGGGCGGCGGCGGCGGCGGCGGCGGCGGCCGCAGCGGCGGCGGCGCGCGGCGGCAGCGGCAGGCGGCGGCGGCGGCGGCGGCGGCGGGCGGGCAGCGGCGGCGGCGGCGGATTGGCCCCCAGTAGCTGCCCATCCAAAGACGACTGCTGAATATGCTGAGGCTCGGGCCAGACTCGGGTGCGGCGGGTGGGAGTGAGCGAGACGGCTTGCGAGCGGGGAGGGGGTCTTGACCCCTCCCCCTACCCCCTCCCCTGGACCTCGACGGGGGGTTCCCCGACGCGTTGGAGCGTCCAAAACGGCATCGGCGAGGAAGCCAGAATCATTTGTTTTACCAAGGTTTGGGCACCATTTTGGCATCCTGAGAGGGGGGGGTAATTTAGTACCCCCCTCCTGTGATCGATCTCCTCCAAGATGGCCCCAAGAGGCGCCCAGGAGGCCCCAAGAGGCCCCGAGATGGCGCCGAGATGGCCCCAAAATTGCCCCATGTGGTTCCAGCCCCCAAGATGCCCCAGGATGCCCCCAAGAGGCTCCCAAGAGACCCCCAAGAGGCCCCAAGAGGCCCCGCAGAGGCACCCAAAACGCTCCAAGAGGCCTCGGCGAGACTGCCAAAATCATTGATGTTACCTAGGTTTTGGCCACATTTGGGCCTCCTGGGGAGGGGGGGGCACTGCTTCAGATGACTCCAAGAGCGCCTGGGAGAGCCCAAGATGACCTCCAAAAGATGGCTCAAGATATCCCAAGATGCCTCAAAATGTCTCCCACGGTGCTCCAAGAGGCCCCAAGACCGCTGCAAGACGGCTCCAAGTGGCCAAAGAGCTCCCCCAGGAGGCCCCGAAGAGGCTAAAATCCTTCCAAAACCTAAGGATAATCAATGTTTCGGGCTTTCTCGCCTTTTCGCTTACGACGGCCATCCGAGGCTTCACGATGACTCCAAGATGGCCCAAGAGGGCTCCAAGATCGCTCCCAAGGCTCCCAAAAGCGCTTCAAGAGAGCCCCAAGAGGCGCCCAGGAGGCCCCAGGAGGCCCCAACAGGCGCCCCAGAGGCCCCAAGAAGCTCTCCGAAGCACCCGCGACGCTCTAAGAGGCGTCCGGGACCGCCAAGAGGCCCCCCAAGACGCTCCAAGAGGCCTGCACTGGGGGACCCTTCCTCTGTGTGCTGCCCACGTTCCTGATCGAGGCACTTCCTCTGGGCATCGTTTCTGGATGGGCTGGTGGGGTTACGCGAAGCGTCTCGAATTGCAATGATACGGTGACGATGTACGGTATGAGCGATATGGTTGATCGGCACTGCCGCGCTCGTTTGTGATATGTTACGCAGCTCGTGTTTGTGTGGCATGGCGTGATGCAGGGCATTGTGATGATTCTTGCTGCGCTGTGGAGAAAACGATGCTACAGGATTCCAACCGCAGTCGCGCTATGCATAAGCGTCAAAACGCTCGCCGCACCCGGGGAGCGTGCCCCAGGAGCTCGAAAAACCCACGTCGCGCAGATGGTGCGGTGTGGCGGCCCGTCAGCCCAGCCCGCTCCCAACTGCAAGGAAGAAACGTCAAAAGATCGCTTCTAGCTGGAGGAACAACAAGGGCAACACCATAAAACGTTCGGGGCTCCGCGCTGAATTGTTGGATCGGCGCTGGAGCCCCCTGCCTGGCGCGCGGAGCGCGCCAGGGGCGGCGTCCAGGAGATCCGCGCGGAGCTCCGAACGATTTATGTTTACACCCTGCATTGGCCCTCGACTAGTGAGCAGGGACCGACCGTCCTGGCATTCCTATAGTCCTACCACGAAATTTTCTTAGAACCCTAAATGTTCTTACGAACAAAAACTATGTTCTTAGAACATAAACCCGATGTAATAAAAAAAATCGTGGGAACCACAACAGGTTCTTAGAACATTGTTTGGTAGGACTATAGGCACGCCAGGACGCTTCGCCACTGCTTGAGACTAGCAGCTACCGCGCGGCTGCCAGCTGGCAGCTGGCAGCGGGCGTTCGGCTGCCTTGCGTGGCCGGCGAGCGGAAGCGCCTCTGGCACCAGCGGCCGCCTACAGCTTGTAGTCGAAAAAACCGCCGAAGTACCCGGGCCCCGTGTTGCCGCTCAGCACACACAGGCAGAGGAACAGGATGGAGAAGGAGACCACGTACACCCCGCTCTGCGAGTAGAGGTCAGCCCGTGCCCTGGTGCGCCAGTCCCCTCCCGCCGGCGACGACGGGCGCGACGGTGCTGGTGACGACGACCCGCCGAAGAACTGCATCTCCACGCTGGACTCGCGCTGGCCAGCACGCAGGCCCGCCGTCGCCGGCGTCCCCACGAAGCTGAGCCCCAGAGAGGCCACCGACACGACGGCGCCGACCGCGACGGCGCAGGAGATCAGCAGCGAGGAAGAGCGGGCCATTTCTGCCGAACTTGTCTCTTCGCTGCGCTGGGGTGCCGTTCGAGAAGGCGCTGCAGCCACCCTCAGGCCAGAACTGCCTGGAGCCTCAATGGCTACGGGGGAGGCCTGTATCCATCTTGGGCGGTCCAGGCACGTCCCTGGCTCGAGTGAGGGGACGTTGAGGCCCCTGGGCCCAGGGCGGATCTCGCCGGGCCACCCCCCCCACCCCCTCCCCGCATGGCGCGGTATCAATTCCGCCAGCCCTCTGGGCGTAGGTGGTTTAGGGTGTTTCCTCGGGGAGGGGTTTATCACTGTTCCCTATTAATAAACACCCCCTCCCCCAAGCGACGGGGGGCCAACCCGAGTCCATGACGACCCCCCCCCGCCATCCCTGGTAAAAAATTATCCCGGCAAAGCAACCTAACAGCGATGTGTAGGAGCATATCTGGAAGCATGCCCCTTAAGATTCAGATGAGAATCCTGTTGTAGAATTCTGCTGTTCTCGCAGTCGTAGTCGCATTCGCGATGGCAGTCGCAGTGGCAACGGCAGTCGCAGTCACAGCCTCAGCCTCAGCCTGCCTCAGCCTCAGCCTCAGCCTGCCTCAGCCTCAGCCTGCCTCAGCCTCAGCCTCAGCCTGCTTCAGCCTCAGCCTCAGTCTGCCTTCAGCCTCGGCCTCAGCCTCAGCCTGCCTCAGCCTCAGCCTGCATCAGCCTCAGCCTCAGCCTCAGCCTGCCTCAGCATCAGCCTGCCTCAGCCTCAGCCTCAGCCTGCCTCTGCCTCAGCCTCAGCCTGCTTCAGCCTCAGCCTCAGTCTGCCGTCGGCCTCGGCCTCAGCCTCAGCCTGCCTCAGCCTCAGCCCTCAGCCTCAGCCTCAGCTGCATCAGCCTCAGCCTCAGCCTCAGCCTGCCTCAGCCTCAGCCTGCCTCAGCCTCAGCCTCAGCCTCAGCCTGCCTCAGCCTCAGCCTCAGCCTGCTTCAGCCTCAGCCTCAGTCTGCCTGCAGCCTCGGCCTCAGCCTCAGCCTGCCTCAGCCTCAGCTGCCTCAGCCTCAGCCTCAGCCTGCCTCAGCCTCAGCCTCAGCCTCAGCCTCAGCCTGCTTCAGCCTCAGCCTCAGCCTGCCTTCAGCCTGCCTCAGCCTCAGCCTCAGCCTGCCTCAGCCTCAGCCTGCATCAGCCTCAGCCTCAGCCTCAGCCTGCCTCAGCATCAGCCTGCCTCAGCCTCAGCCTCAGCCTGCCTCAGCCTCAGCCTCAGCCTCAGCCTCAGCCTGCTTCAGCCAAAGCCTCAGTCTGCCTTCAGCCTGGGCCTCAGCCTCAGCCTGCCTCAGCCTCAGCCTGCATCAGCCTCAGCCTCAGCCTCAGCCTGCCTCAGCATCAGCCTGCCTCAGCCTCAGCCTCAGCCTGCCTCTGCCTCAGACTGCTTCAGCCTCAGCCTCAGTCTGCCTTCAGCCTCGGCATCATCATCAGCGTGCCTCAGGCCTCAGCATCAGCTGGCTTACAGTTTCTAGCCTCAGTTGCGTCGGCCCGGCATCAGCCTCAGCCTGCCTCAGCGTCATCCTGTATTCAGCCTCAGCTCCAGACTGCCATAAGCCTCCGCCTCAGCCTCAGCCTGCTAAGCATAAGCCTGCCTCAGCCTCAGCCTCAGCCCTCAGCCTGGCCTCAGCCTCAGCCTCAGCCTGCTTCAGCCTCAGCCTCAGCCTCAGCCTGGCTCAGCATCAGCCTGCCTCAGCCTCAGCCTCAGCCTGCCTCAGCCTCAGCCTCAGCCTGCTTCAGCCTCAGCCTCAGTCTGCCTTCAGCCTCGGCCTCAGCCTCAGCCTGCCTCAGCCTCAGCCTGCATCAGCCTCAGCCTCAGCCTCAGCCTGCCTCCGCATCAGCCTGCCTCAGCCTCAGCCTCAGCCTGCCTCAGCCTCAGCCTCAGCCTGCCTCAGCCTCAGCATCAGCCTGCCTCGGCCTCAGCCTCAGCCTGCTTCAGCCTCAGCCTCAGTCTGCCTTCAGCCTCGGCCTCAGCCTCAGCGTGCCTCAGCCTCAGCCTGCATCAGCCTCAGCCTCAGCCTCAGCCTGCCTCAGCATCGGCCTGCCTCAGCCTCAGCCCCAGCCTGCCTCAGCCTCAGCCTCAGCCTGCTTCAGCCTCAGCCTCAGTCTGCTTTCAGCCTCGGCCTCAGCCTCAGCCTGCCTCAGCCTCAGCCTGCCTCAGCCTCAGCATTCAAAATGTGGCCCGGGAGTGGAGTTTTGGGAACTCGAAATGCACGAAGTGGCATACAGCTGGCTTCGGGCATTCCAAATCATGCCCAAGAATGAAGTTCTGGGAACTCGAAGACCACAAAAAGGCGCGGGCATTCGAAATGTGGCCCGGGAATGGAGTTCTGGGAACTCGAACAGCGCGAAGTGGCCTACAGTTGGCTCCGGGCATTCAAAATGTGGCCCGGGAATAAAGTTCTGGGAGGTCGAAGAGCACGAAGTGTGTGACTGTTTGCTTACAGCGAGCCCGGCCCTGAGCCTGGCCCTCGCTGTCCGGATGCCGCCCAGACCTCCCTTCAGAGTCATCAGATGCTCTCTTTTGACACCACTAGAAACCTATCAGTCTTCGGTGTTAGGTAACAATACAAAACACACACTCTGCTCCAAATTCGGAACATGCGCAGCCAACCTGATGCGGCCCCCCCCCACCATCCCTGTCAAAAAAACAATACAGAGTGCACTTGGCGGCAGCGGCGGCGGCTGCGGCGGCTGCGGCGGCGGTGGCGGCGGCTGCGGCGGCTGCGGCGGCGGCGGCAGCGGCGGCGGCGGGGGCGGCGGTGGTGGCAGGTGGATGGACAGAGCGGCTGCCGGCCGGCGGTTTCCCGACAGCGGGGGGCGGCAGCGGGGGGCGCGGCGGAGGCGGCGGCGGCGGCGCGGCGGCGGCCTCGGGCGGCAGGCAGGCGCGTCGGTAGCGGTGGCGGCAGCGGCTGCGGGGCGGTTTGGCAGCGTGGGGCGGCGGAGGGGGGCGGCGGCGGCGCGGCGGCGGCGGCGGCGGCGGGGGCGGGGGCCGGGGGGCGGGGGCGGGCGGCGGCGGCGGCGGAGGCGGCGGCGGCGCAGCGGCGGCGGCGCAGCGGCGGCGGCGGCGGGCGGCGGCGGCGACGGCGGAAGCGGCGGCGGCGGCGGATTCGCCCCCAGTAGCTGCCCATCCAAAGACGACTGCTGAATATGCTGCGGATCGGGCCAGGCTCGGGTGCTACGTATGTGTTGGGGGGGCGGGTGGGACTGAGCGGAAACTGTTTGCGGGCCGGGGAGGGGGTTTGATCCATGTTCCCTATAATAAACCCCACTCCCCCAGGCGACTGGGGCACCCCGGGTCCATGCCGACCCCCCCCCCACCATCCCTTGCAAATTATCCCGGCAAAACAACCTAACAGCGATGTGTAGAAGCATATATCTGAAAGCGTTCCCCTTAAGATTCAGATGGAAATCCAGTTGTAGAATTCTGCTGTTCTCGCAGTCGTAGTCGCATTCGCGATGACAGTCGCAGCGGCAACGGCAGTCGCAGTCACAGCCTCAGCCTGCCTCAGCCTCAGCCTGCCTCAGCCTCAGCCTAAGCCTGCTTCAGCCTCAGCCTCAGTCTGCCTTCAGCCTCGGCGTCAGCCTCAGGCTGCCTCAGCCTCAGCCTGCATCAGCCTCAGCCTCAGCCTCAGCCTGCCTCAGCATCAGCCTGCCTCAGCCTCAGCCTCAGCCTGCCTCAGCCTCAGCCTCAGCCTGCTTCAGCCTCAGCCTCAGTATGCCTTCAGCCTCGGCCTCAGCCTCAGCCTGCCTCAGCCTCAGCCTGCCTCGGCCGCAACATCAGCCTGCCTCAGCATTCAAAATGTGGCCCAGGAATGGAATTTGGGGAACTAGAAGAACACGAAGTGGCCTACAGTTGGCTCCGGGCATTCAAAATCATGCCCAGGAATGGAGTTCTGGGAACTTGAAGAGCACGAAGTGGCCTATAGTTGGCTCCGGGCATCCAAAATGTGGCCCGGGAATGGAGTTTGGGAAATCGAAGAGCACGAAGTGGCCTACAGTTGGCTCCGGGCATCCAAAATGTGGCCCGGGAATGGAGTTCTGGGAAGTCGAAGAACACGAAGTGGCCTACAGTTGGCTCCGGGCATCCAAAATGTGGCCCGGGAATGGAGTTCTGGGAGCACCAAAAACGATTTTGCGAGGATGTCCAAAGCGATTTCGGCTTCGGCGGCAGCCGTTCCGGGTCCCGCCCCGACCCCCCTGTGGAATCATCTGCTGCTCTCTTTTGAAACCACTAGAAACCTATGAGCAAAAGCTGCTATGCAAAAGCAGTACTATCCCAGCAAAGCAACCTAGCAGCGATGTGTAGAAGCATATATACGAGCGGCCTAGTAATGGTAAGGGCAATGGTACTGGTAGTAGTGGTAAGCTGGCGAATGGTAATACCAGTAAGTGCGTTCTCTCTGTATTCACTAGCGTCTGCGTGCCACTAATGCGTGTGTCATTGAAGTGTTAAAAATAATGTTTTCAATGGATGTGGCGTCACACGCGGGACTGATATGATAGATGTTGGTACAATGGAGGCACCGTTATCAATATTTTTTTCGCGGAATGGCACACTGCTATCAACCGATCAACGGCCGACCGCCGTAGCATCGAAGCGTCTAGAAACGAAATGACACGAGCATCCACTATAAACTACACCTACAGTCGGCTCACTACTAGTACTACTAATACTAGTACTACTACTACGACGACTGCTACTACTACTACTACTACTACTACAACTACTACTACTACTACGACTACTTCTTCTACTACTACTACTACTACTACTACTACTGCTACTACTAGTGCTACTACTACTACGACTACTACTAGTACTACTACTACTACTACTACGACTACTACTACTACTAGTACTACTACTACTACTACTACGACTACTACTACTACTACTACTACACCTACAGTCGGCTCACTACTAGTACTACTAATTCTAGTACTACTACTACGACTACTGCTACTACTACTACTACTACAACTACTATTACTACGACTACTTCTAGTACTACTACTACTACTACTACTACTACTACTACTACTACTACTACTACTGCTACTGCTAGTACTACTACTACGACTACTACTACTACTACTACTACTACTAGTACTAGTACTACTACTACTACTACTACTACTACTA
>CAUYUJ010018032.1:183157-210657 GCA_963575745.1 Prorocentrum cordatum
CTCCTCCCCCGCCTCCGCCTCCGCCTCTGCCTCCTCCTCCTCCTCCTCCTCCTCCACCTCCTCCTCCTCCATTCCGCTCCGCATCACGATACCCGCATGGTAGACGAAGAGAACGGAGGCCATGACCAAGGCTGAACGCGAAAACGTCGTGGCAAGCACGACTCCCCCATGGTAGAAGACTGAGAAAACTGGGGGAACGAAGAATGACATACAGACAACAACTCGGAGGTTCGCAGGGGATCTCTCGGATCCGCGATTGGGCCCCCTGGCGGCGCCTCCGGGCGTCAGGGAAGGGTGCCCAGCGCCGATACGAAAGATCTGCGCAGACATCCGAGTTTTTATGTTTATGTCAGTCTTCGTTCTCCTAATCACGACTCCCCCGTGGTAGAGGAAGAAAATGGGGACCATCACCAAGACTGATCGCGAAAACGTCGCGGCAGTCTTGGTCACCGCCCATCTTGGTCAGCGCTGAATCGTGGACCATCCTCGAGAATCGGCCACGGCCAACATGGACCATGACCACGATCGGCATCGACATGATCCCGCCAAATCTTGGTCATTTGTCCCGTGTTTCTTCCTTCGAATGATGGGGGGCCAGAGTCAGAACGTATGAATCATGTCATGTCGGATATCGCTGCCGCGGCATCCAGTACGCCACATTGCGAGATAGATCTGCTTGCCTGCGCGGAAGGTATACCCGACGCCCCTATGTTTGATACCCCCGCATGGCTCCCACACACGCGGGACCACGTGCAAAACCTGCACGCATCACACGCATGTTCGATACCCCCTCGGCACATGCATTTCTGCGGGTCGGGTATCCGCTGGCCCCGTGTTGCGCACCCCCTCTTCGGGGCCCGCGCACGGGGAAACGGGCCACCGAAGGCGCACGCGCCACAGAAGACGCGTGCCTGGGCAGCCTTTGGGATGGAATGCGCGGGACGCGCTGCTCGTAATGCAGGCACGCGCGCGCGGGGCGGAACACGCGACGCACAAGTCGCCCGCCATGCATCCTCGTCGTCGTCGTCGTCGTCATAACGACCATGATCATCGTCAACAGCATCATCAGCATCGTCCACATTTCCGACGCAATTATCATGCGCATCACTAACATCACTGTCATGGTCATCGTGAATATGATCATCATCGTCATCGACGGCGTCGTCAAAATCATCGCCACTGTATCGGTATCACTTCCGCATCAGTCAGCATCGCACTCGTCGACATCAGTAGTAGTGTCACGATCGTCGTCAACAGCATGCTCATTTCAGCATCGGCGCCATCATCATAGCCGTATGCATTGGCATGGCGGTCTGGAGTGCAGGACATCCACCCCAATAAACATCAACCCGATAAGCGTAGCCGTTTAGTAACGCACTCAAGGAAAGAATCGAACATCCACCCAAGGATGGAACGTTTAGTAAACGCACCCAAGGAAGGATTGGTAAACGCACCCAAGGAAGGTCTGGAGAGCAGAACATCTAACCCCAGAAAAATCACCCCGGCAAGCGACGCCGTTTCATAAACGCAGCCCAAGGAGGGAATCGAACAGGGCAAGGCTGTTCAGTAACTTCACCAGGGCAGTTTAGTAAACGCCAGCTGTCGGGGCCTTGGTGGTTATCCCTCCCTTGATGGATGTCGTCAGAATCTGCTTGATCATCATATTCGTCATGAGCATCAGAAACATCATCATAATCAGCACCAGCATCCCCATCATCATGATCAGCATCGTCATCATCATCATCAGCATCATCAGCATCATCGTCATCATCAGCACCATCAGCATCATCATCATCATCATCAGCATCATCATCATCATCATCATCATCAACAGTGCCATCGTCATTATCAACACCACCATCCTCATCGTCATCTCCATCGTCACCTGTATCAGTGCACATGCAATGTTCATCAACGGCATCAGCATCGGCTCCACCAACATTCTCAGCAGCATCCTCTCAGCCATCGGCATTTCCATCGTCATCACAGTCAGCATCCCCTGCAGCTTCGTCATCAGTAGCAGCATCGTCGTGAGCGCCGTCATCAACATCACCATTACTATCAACACATACACCAGCGCCACGGTCAGCACCACCAGCACTAGAATCATCATCAGCAACAACATCATCAGCATCGTCGTCCTCATTCACAACATCACCATCACCACCACCACCACCATCACCAGCATCATCAACATCATAATCACCCTCACCGCCATGCATCAGCATCAACAGCATGACCGACTACATCATCGTCAACAAAATCGTCATCAACACCGTCATCGTCGGCATCGCCACCGTCAGCATGGTCATCGTTAGCATGCCAGTCTCACCAACCTGGTCATCACCATCATCGCCAACATCGTCGTCATCAGCATCAGCATAAGCACCAGCATTGTCATCACCATCAAAACCAGCAGCATCGTCATGAGCATCAACATCATCATCATCATCAGCATCATCATCATCATCATCATCATCATCGTCATCATCATCGTCGTCGTCGTCGGTCGTCGTCGGCGCCCGCGTCCGCGTCTTCGTCGTCCTTGTCGTGCGTCGTCAGCATTACCATCCTCGTCACCACAATCACCGCGACCACCGTAATAGTCGTCCTCATCGGCATCGTCATCAACATCATGGTCAGCATCGAAATCGGCGTCGGCGTCTTCATCGTCATCACCATGGTCATGGTCATCATCATGATCGGCATCATCATAATCATAATCAGGTTACCTGAGATTCTGCCTCCCCCTCCTTGTCCTCCTTCTCTTCCTCTTGCTCTTCCTCCTCGTCCTCCTCTTCCATCATGCTCCACGTGTCTTCGGTGCTCTTCCCCCACTCCTCCCACTCCTCCTCCTCCTCCTCCTTCTCCCCCTCCTCCTCCTCCTTCTCCTCCTCCTCCTCCTCCCCCTCCTCCTCGAGAACGGGGGATTGTGGAGCCCCTCGGGGTCGAAGGCGCCAAAGCGAGGCTTTCACACTGAGTTCGCGCGTCTATTTCAATGAGATATGCGTGCTCTGTGGCGGCCTCCTCTCTCCTCCTCCTCCTCCTCCTCCTCCTCCTCCTCCTCCTCCTCCAAAAGGAACAATACCATTTTCGTTGTTTGGCCCCCTCCCCCCCCCCCCCCGAAAAAAAAAAGAAAAAAAAAAAAAAATCTGGGCGGATCCGCCATTTTTTTTTTTTTTTTTTTTTTTTCTTTTTTTTTTTCGGGGGGGGGGGGAATGAAAATCCTCTCCTCCCTCCTCCTCCTCCTCCTCATCCTTCCTCCTCCTCCTCCTCCTCCTCATCCTTCTCCTTTTTTTCTGGGGGGGGGACGCCAGGAGAAAAAAAAAAAAAGGAATGCGACGTGGCCACATCTGCCCTTCCCCCTAGAAGGATTCCTATTGAACGCCCCCATAAGAAGGATTCACAGTGAAATCCTCGACAGAAGGGTTCCTATCGAAACCCTCCACTGAATGATTCCTACTGAAATCCTCCACATGTGGATTCCTACTGAAACCCTCCACTGAATGCTTCCTACTGGAATCCTCGAATGGCAATGGCAATGGCAATTGTAATGGTAATGGTAATGGTAATGGCAGTGGAAATGGTAATGGTACTGGTAATGGTTACGGTACTGATAGTGGTAACGGGGTAGCGAGGCAATGACAATGGCAACGGTAATGGTAATGGCAATGACAATGGCAATGGGAATGGCAATAACAATGGCAATGGTAATGGCCATGGCAATGGTAATGGTAAGGGTAAAGGTAAAGGTAGAGGTACAGGTAATGGTAATGGTAATGGCAATTGCAGTGGTAATGATAATGGTAATGGTAATGGGAATGGGAGTGGGAACGGCAACGGGAATGGAAATGATAGTGGTAGTGGTAATGGTAATGGCACTGGTAATGGCACTGGTAATGGGAATGGGAATCGTAATGGAATTGGGGATGGGAATGGGAATGAGAATGGGCATTCTAATGGTAATGGCAGTGGTAATGGTAATGGTAATGGGAATGGGAATGGAAACGGTACTGGCAATGGTAATGGTAGTGGCGAATGGCAATGGCAATGGCAATGGCAATGGTAATGGTAATGGTAATGGTAATGGTAATGGTGATGACAGAAGTAATGGTACTGGTAATGGTAATGGTAACGGTAATGGTAATGGTAACGGGGTAGCGATTGGCAATGGCAATGACAATGACAATGGCAACAATAATGGTAATGACAATGACAATTGGATTAGCAGTGGCAATGGCAATGACAATGATAATGGCCATGGCAATGGCAACGGCAATGGTAAGGGTAATGGTAATGGCAATGGTAGTGGGAATGGGAACGGGAATGGGAATGTGAATGGGAATGGGAATGGGAACGGGAACGGGAATGGAAACGGTAATGGTAGTGGTAACGGAAATGGGAATGATAAGGGTAAGGGTAAAGGTAATGGTAATGGTAATGGAAATGATAGTGGTAATGGTAATGGCTATGGGAATGGCAATGGCAATGGAAATGGTATTGGCAATGGTAATGGTAGCGGTTAATGGCAATGACAATGGCAATGCGAATGGTAATGGTAATGACAGGGGTAATGCTAATGGTATTGGTAATGGTAACGGTAATGATAGTGGTAACGGGGTAGCGATTGACAATGGCAATGACAATGGCAAAGGTAATGGTAATGGCAATAGCAATGGCAATGGCAATGGCAATGGTAATGGCCATGGCAATGGCAATGGCAATGGCAATGGTAATGGTAATGGTAATGTGAATGGGAATGGGAATGTGAATGGGAACGGGAATGGGAATGGCAGTGGTAGTGGTAACGGAAATGGGAATGGTAAGGGTAAGGGTGCAGGTAAAGGTAGAGGTAATGGTAATGGTAATGGCAATGGCAGTTGTAATGGTAATGGTAATGGCATTGGGAATGGGAATGGGAATGTGAATGGTAATGGTATTGGCAATGGTAATGGTAGTGGCGAATGGCAACGGCAATGGCAATGGTAATGGTAATGGTAGTGGCGAATGGCAATGGTAATGGTAGTGGCGAATGGCAATGGCAATGGCAATGGTAATGGTAATGGCAATGACAGAGGTAATGGTAATGGTACTGGGAATGGTAATGGTGACGGTAACGGTAATGGTAATGGTTATGGCAATGGTAACGGGGTAGCGACTGGCAATGGCAATGGCAACGGCGATGGCAATGGCAATGGTAATGGTAATGGCAATGGCAATGGCAATGGGAATGGCAACGGCAATGGCAATGGCAATAGCAATGGCCATGGCAATGGTAATGGTAATGGTCATGGCCATGGTAATGGTAATGGTAATGGGGATGGGAATGGGAATGGGAATCGTAGTGGTAA
The DNA here is from genome assembly GCA_963575745.1 of Prorocentrum cordatum. Classification (NCBI taxonomy): domain Eukaryota; class Dinophyceae; order Prorocentrales; family Prorocentraceae; genus Prorocentrum; species Prorocentrum cordatum. Next base: position 188,509 of record CAUYUJ010018032.1, read on the forward strand.
GTGGAACGGAAATGGAAATGGTAGTGGTAGTGGTAGTGATAATGGCAATGGTAATGGTAATGGAAATGGTACTGGTAACGGTAATGGCAATGGTGATGGGAATGGGGATTGTAATGGTGATCGCAGCGGTAATGGCAATGGCAATGGTAATGGTAATGGTAATGGCAATGGTGTTGGTAATGCTAATGGTAATGGCAATGGTAATGGTAGTGTCTAACGGTAATAGGAATGGTAATGGTAACGGTAATGGTAACGGGGTGGCGACTGGCAATGGCAAGACAATGGCAATGGCAACGGCACTGGTAATGGCAACGGCAATGGCAATGAATGGCAATGGCAATGGCAATGGCAATTGTAATGGCTATGGTAATGGTAATGGTAGTGGTAAAGGTGAAGGTAAAGATAAAGGTAGAGGTAATGGTAATGTGAATGGGAATGGGAATGGGGATGGGAATGGTAATGGTAATGGTAATGGTAATGGTATTGGGAATGGGAATGGGAATGGGAGTGGGAGAGATTGAGAGAGAGAGAGAGAAAGCGAGAGAGGAAATATCATAATAATGATGAGGAGCAACGTGAAAGATCGTAAAAAATCGTTTGAAACCCACAGGGGCTCCACAATCCCCCGGCCTCTCCTCCTCCTCCTCCTGCTGCTGCTGCTCCTCCTCCTCCTCCATACGCATCATCATCCATCAGCCTCCTCATTGCTCCTCGGCTTACATATTCACAATTAATTTTCGGCAAATTCATCACACTCGCTCTCTTCCACCTCCTCCTTCTCCTCCTCCGTGTTCCTCCTCTTGCTCCTGGTATTCCTTCGTTTCAACAAGTTCATCCTCTTCCTCTACGGGTTCCTCACAACACATCCTCTTCCATCCTGTTTCATTATTGTCCTCCTCCTCCTCCTACTACATCCCTTCATCATGTGTGCTCAGTGTCCTCCTCGCCCCCCAACCATCCTCTTGATACTTCTTCAATTTCCTTGTACTCTTTCTGCTCCTCTTCCTCCTCCTCCTTCTCGTATTTCCTCACTTTCCTCATCGCCCTCTCCTCCTCCTCCTCCTCATCCTCATGTTCCGTCAGTGCTCTCATCCCCCTCCTTCTCTATCCTCCCCCGTCATTGTTCCTCCCTCGCACGCCTGCCAGCCTGCCACCGTGGCGCACCCTGCAGAGGAGAAGGTAGGGCACGAGGAACCGTGCTCTTTTTGTTCCCGAGTCCAATGGCGGAGTGTGTGTGCTCGCGTGCGGCTAAACATCACTGGATGCGCGCAGCTGGTAATCCGAACACTCTTGGTACGGGACGGGCCTGGGAAGACATGCTCTGTATCAGACCCATGAATTCTGGGAGTGAGACGCCAGTGTCCCACCGGCGCTGTGGGCGCACGTGGTCTAACGCTCCTCTTCCCATCAGGAAGCGGTCTAGCCTGGCCCCGCCGCTCTCCACTGGGTCTGCGCGGTGGGCGTGGGAGGCGACACATTAGAATGGCAAAGATTGCAAAAGATGGCTCCAAGTTGGCCCCGGATACGCTGAGATGGCCTCAAGCATGCTTCCAAGAAGCCCGGAAACACTGCTGCAAGACTATTCCAAGTGGCCACATCCCAAGGATACCCCCGAAAGGACAAGGTCACCGAAGGAGACGTGAAGATGTCCTACGAGGTTGGCCTTCTCGCCTTCTCGCTTTCGAAGGGCTTGAGAGAGCTCGAAGGTTAGTCAAGAGAGCCGAAAATGGAGCCTGGAAGGCTCAACACGAGCGCTGCAAGAGCGTCCCAAGAGGGCTCCAACAACAGGGCTGGAGCTCCTCATTAACAACATCATTAAGTGCTTGATGGATGTTGGCCTCTCGGGCGTATCATAGGATTACTGTTGGGCCCGCAAGCCTCCAACATGGCCCCATGTGCCCTAAGATGGCCTGCAAAAATGTCGCGAGATAGCCCAAATAAGATCAGGTTGGCTTCCAACATGTCTCCAATACACCCCAAGACGGCTCCAACTGGTATCGAAGCCTCACAAGGATGCCCGCGAGAAGCCTTGATGATCGCATTCGCGCCGTTCCACTCCCAGTGGGCTTCCGAGGCGCCAAAATGTTTTCAATGCCGCTTAGGAGAGCCGCAAGACGGATCCGAGATGCTTCAAGACTATCCCGAAAGCCCAAGAGCGCCCCCAAAAGACGAGCACCCGTCGGTCGGAAGTGGGTAGAAATATGAAGTAGCAAGATATTGGAAGTAGATTGGTCTTCCACCCGCCCCATGAAGAGGAGGGAAGAAGGAAAACCACTCGACTCTTGAAGTAGGAAGGCGCCTAAAGTAGGTTGGGATCGGGAAATTTAGGAATATCTACTGTGGAGACCAGTCCAAAAGAAACCGTCCACAAGATACCCAAACCTGAGACCCCAGGACGTCCATTGAATTTTGGTGTGGGAGCGTCACGCTTTCCGCAGCAAAACCTTCGAAACCCATGAAACTCAAGGCAACCTGGAGGCAAGCAGGGTGTTTCTTGGCATGGGCCTCCACTGTATCTACTGCCAACGACCGACGGGCATCTCAGGTTCAAGGAGAGAAGGGCACCGGAAGGAAGGACCCCTCCACGGCCGATCGAAGCCCGTGCCCGCCCAATCCCCCCTAAAAGACCCCCAAAGAGACCCCCGTCGGACCCGGCAGCCCAGAGAGTAACCAGCCTCGAACAGATCCCTATCCCTAGGACTGACAAGCTAAATGACAAGCTTAGGGATGCGCCCTCGGAAAACTGACGGCATCCCGACGATCGGCATCGAGGTAAGGCGATGCGAAGCATAGGGATAAGGGAGATCGGGCTGGTAAAAGAGGGCTCCGAGAGCTCCCAACGTGACGGCGAGAGATCTCTCCTCCCGCCCATCTGTTACCCCCGACCGCTCGCAAGAGAGAGCGAACGAGGCTATTCTGCCAGAGAGCCCGGCGCGCTGACGCACCTGCGAGGGAGGGGGACGAAGCCGAGGAGGAGGAGGAGGAGGAGGAGGAGGAGACTACCCGCGGCACGGTCAGTCGGCGTCTGAGCAGACATGGAGCGCGTAAGTGCAATGGTAAGGTGCCGGACAATCGCTGTCTTCCATGCAGGGCGTGTAACCAGACCGGAGGGACGCGTTGCCCGACTCGTCGCTCGGCCCCTTGGCCTGCCCAGACGCCGCGTCGGGGGCGGGGCCGAGCAGAGACGGCGGTGGAGTAGGGCACTGCTCACCGTTGTACGACGGCCCGCCAATCACCGTGGCATTGCAGTACCGGCAGCCAGAGTCCTCGAAGCACCCCTGCCCTCCGTTGTACCCCCCACCTGGGCAGCTCGAATCCTGGAAGCACCAGATCGCCGGGTTGGATCCGGGGGCTGCGCACGGCTTCGCGTCCGCAGTGCAGCTCCCCAGGCGTCGTGCCGCGGCGGCCGTGGCTGCAGCCGCAGCAGAGCCGCGCAGGCTTGCCGTGGTCTCGTCGGTGGCCAGCGCCGCCCGGAGCGACAGCACAGCGAACAACACGCGGGCCATGGCGTTCACACGACGAGCGAACGAAAGCTTCTGTACCCTGCACTCTGTGCACTGAGGGCTCCCACGAGATTGACCAACTGGAGCCAAACGGCCACACTGGAATAACTACGCCCTCAAGTCTGTGAAAATCCAACCGCCATGACTTTGCCAAGACCTCGGGGGCATGGATCACCCCTAGAGGAAGAGAACAAAAACCGCCACGAACAGAACCTTTTGGCGCTCCGCGCGTATTTTTTGGATCCGCGCTGGACCCCCCTCCCTGGCGCGCGGAGCGCGCCATGGGGGCGGTGCCGGAGGCGCCGCGGGGGGGGGGGGGCGCGCGGATCCAAGAAATCCGCGCGGAGAGCCAAAAAAAAGTTATGTCCGTGGAGTTATTGTCCCTCCTCGAATCTGACGACGACGATGACGTCGTCGTCGTCGTAGCCGTTGTCGTCGTCGTCGTCGCCGTCGCCGCCGTCATCGTCGTCCGTCGTCGGTATCGTCCAGCGTCACTCAGAGACGATGCCAAAGGGCCCCTCCCCGGCCCCCTCCTGGCTTGCTTTTTTTTCGTCCTGCGTCTCTGGCGCGGTGGCCCCGAGGTCGCCCGTCGCGATATGTGCGTTCCAACGCCACTGGAGGTCTGCCTGGAGTTCCTCCCGTCCACTTCCGCTCGAAGGTTCAGAGGTAGGGGCCCGATCACGAGAGACCTTCCAGAGAAGCCCCACCCTGGACCCCCAAGGGTACCTGGACTCGGGGAGTCTGGAAATAGAGACATCTGCCGGGGAACCTGGAAATCGGGAAGTAGGTTGGGATCGGGGGATCTAAGAATCCGCCGATCCGGCGTGTGAGTTTCTGAGAGCGTAGACTTGAGCTCGCTCAAGCTTCGCTCTGCAGGGGGGGGGGGGGCGTACGTTATTTCCGACGTCATTTCCGACGTGTTTCGGTACCCGGGGACAGGGGGGTATAGAAAACTCCACTTCTGGAGCCCCGACCGCCCAAGACAGCCCAAGAGGAAGCCAAGAGAGGCCCAAGAGGCCCCCTAGACAATGCTACAGGGGGACTCTCGACGAAAAATTGAAAATACTCCAAAAATGCTCCAAAATGGTCGAAAAATACTCAAACAAAAAACCCTGACTATATTTTCAGTATTTTTGAATACAAGGGCTCCCAACTTCGAAGTGCGAATAACTTCGCGCTCTGAAGCCGCCTCCCAGGGGAGAAGAGGAGGATGAGGAGGAATCGAAGCCGAACCGCGAAGCGCGAATAACTTCGCGCCCTCGAGGGCGCACTTGTGAATATCCCCCCTGTAGAGGGACAGGCCCGACTCAACTCCACCGGAGGAACGGCCCTTCTGACGCAGGGCCCCCCGCTGCCAGCCGAGCAGCCAGGCTGCGCCCGCCCCTCTGGCCCACCGGGGCCACCCCGCGTTCTCCTTGGACGGTGGGGCACAGCTGTCCACGAATCAAGCAGTGGCGAAGCGTCCTGGCTCGCCTGTAGTCCCACCGGAGAATATTCTAAGAACCTTTTGAGGTTCCCACGAACTGTTCTCAGAACATTTTGGGCGGGGACTGGCTTGCTTTAATACATCGGGTTTATGTTCTAGGAACATCGTTTTTGTTCTTAGAACATTTCTGGGTTCTAAGAACATTTCGTTGTAGGACTATGGGAACGCCGGGACGGTCGGTCCCCGCTCAAATGCAGGGGCCCTGGAACGCACAAATAAGTAGACACACATAACAGTGATTCCCCCCATACGTTCCACATCTTCTGGGTGTTTGTCCTCCCCCCCACCTCCCGCATCCTCCCATATCTTCTGGAGGAATCGACGAGTGATTGTGTCTGTGTGTCCCTTCCCCTCCCGCGTCAGATGGGCTATCTCTGGGCTAGCCCCCCCGCTGGCTCCTCCTGGCCCCCCGAGGTGCGCACGTGAAGACACAGGACCCTTCCGAGGGCCACATTGCCACAGGAATGTAGGAAGCATGGGTCGCGAAACACAGGATACAAGGCTACCCCTGATTTGGCAGGGTCGACCTACTCGGTGAGGGGCAACGATAGGGGGGGACTGGCATAGGGGGGGGATGCATCGACCTGGAATCGGCGATACATCGCCGATACATCGGCGATAGGCCTCCGATAGTGAATCCGCACTTTCCGGGGCAGGTTGGGGCTATCGGGCCCCTATCGGCGATCAATGCGCGATTGGGGGGTCGATGCATCCCTCCCTGTGCTTATCCCCCCCTTATCGTGGCCCCTGACTGGGTCGACCTACCAAAACGTGCCGACGGTAGGGCTCCGCTGTCAAGTGGGGCAACTGGGGCTCCCCCCTCCTGCCCGCCTGATTGCGGGTGTGCCCGAGGGGCCTCGCTGCCAGACGGCCAAGGAGGGACCGCCTCCACCGCCCTGGCCCTGGCGTACGACTGGCCAGTCGTTTCATCGTGGGGCCCTGCTGCCAGATGGGCCACCGGAGCCCCCCCCCCCAAACATTGCAGTCGGACTCGATTGGAGAGGACACGCGAGAGGACACAAGACCCTTCTAAGGGCCACATCGCCATAGGAGTGTAAGAAAGCACGTGTCGCGAGGCACAGGACACAAGGGTACCCTTGAGCTGGCAGGGTCGACCTACCAATCCGGGCCGACTATAGGGGCTTTGGAGAAACCGCCGACACCTGGCTTGGCGAGGGTGACAAGGCGACCCCTTCCCCCCTCTGCCAGCCCCCAAGAATCCCTTGTGGGGGGGGGGAAGGAGAAGTAGACGAGCTCCCAGGCGCACCACTGGGGCCTCCGGGGCCTCCTGGGGCCTCCAAATTTTCACACAGTGACCTCCAAGATGGCCAAGACTCAAGATGACCCGAGTGGCCCCCAAGACGCCGCAGGAGTGCTCCGCAAGGACCCAGGGTGGTGACAAGATGCAAAAATCGTCCCGATCCTTTTAGGGAAAACGTATAGTTTGAGTATATTCGCTTTCGTCTGAACCGCGTCCCAGACGGTCCAAGAGGCCCCAGCCTAAGTAGCTCCCAGGAGAGCCCAAAGACAGCCCAAGAGGGCGGCCCCAGGATGGCCCAAGAGGCGCTCGAGACGGCCAAAGAGGGCTTCAAGAGGGCCCCCAAAGGGGCCCAACAAAGGCAATTCTTCGAACTGGCATGTCGACCCATCCGCACCAAGAGGACCACCGAGACCGTCAGACGGCGCCCAAGAATCCCCCAGGAGGGTCCAAGACGACTCGAAGAGGCCCATAAAAGACCTTCCCCAGCGGCCCCCAGACGGTCCCCAAGAGGCCTCAAAACAACGTCATCCGTTGGCGACTGTCCTCCACCGGAGGGCCGCGGCATAACGTAAGCCTCTTGAACAATGAATCATCATCTGCCATCTCACATCCACGACCCGTTAGCATCATTTTCTACTTCATCACCAGCAGCAGCAGCGGCAGCAGCAGCCGCATCAACACCATAACAGCATCCGCATAATATTCAGCATCATCAGCAGCATCACCAGCATGTCTCATCAGCATATCTATCTATCCATCTATCTATCATCATCAATATCAGCATCGTCATCATCATCATCATGAACGTCGGCGGCGTCACGATCGTGATCACTATCGTCGTCATCAGCATCATCATCATCACCATCGTAGCCATAATGTTTACAAGCACTTTTATGTTATCCATCATCACACTCATGAGAGATCATAATCGAGATCATCATTATAATGATCATAATCGGCGGCATCTGCATCAGCATGATAATGGACTTATCAGAATCATAATCAGCATCATCAACAGCAGCGGCAGCGTCGTCGTCGTCGCCGTCGCCGTCGACGTCGCCGTCGCCGTCGTCGTCGTCGTAGTCGTCGTCGTCACCATCACCATACGTAACCAACGTTGTCGGCGTCATCATCGTCGTCAGCCCCATCATCATCGCCATTAGCGGCAGCATCACAAGCATCATAAAGATCATCGCCACAACCATCATCATTATCACCACCAGCATCATCATCAACAACACCATTAAAATCATCAGCAACAACCGAATCATCAACATCATCATCACCAATAGCATCAACAGCAGCATCATCAACAACAAGATCATCATCATCACACACCCTATCACCACCACCAGTATTATCATCATCCCTCTCATAATCATTATCGCCACGGCCACCCTCGATCTCATCCTTACCAACATTATCATCGACGTCATCACCATCATAAGTTCCAGCATCAACAGTAGCAACGTCATCGTCATGATCACCACTGTCATCATCAACATCAGCATCAGCAGCACCAGCATCAACAACAACACCATCATCATCATCATCAACACCATCAACAGCTGCACCGTCATCTTCACCGCCAACACCGTCATCAACAGCAACAACATCATTTCCATAATACGCATCAACATCGATATCATCAACATCACCATCCTCATCAACACAATCATCCGCATCATCATGATCATCATCATTAACACAACTCATCACCACACTCTTTACAATCACCCACACCAACATGACGATCATCACCATCCTCATCACCACCATCATCACTGTCGTCATCGCTACCGTCAACATCATCACATCACCATCATCATCATGATGATCACTATCATCATCATCATCATCATCATCGTCTGAATCAGCATCCTCATCATCAACATCGCTACCACCATCATCATCATCATCAGCAGCAGCAGCAGCGGCAACATCAGTATCATAATCCGCATCATCATACCATCAGCATCATCAGCATCATCAGCAGCAGCAGCAGCAGCAGCACCACCTCCATCACCAACAGCACCAGCATCACCACCAACATCAGCATCAACATCATCAGATGCAGCAATGGCAGCCGTATCACCATGATCATCATCATCATCGTCAGCATCATCATCACCACCAACATCAGTATCACCATCATCACCACAAGCATCATCGCCACCACCATCGTCAACGTCACCAGCACCCTATTCATCATAATCCTCATCACCGTCGTCATCATGGTGGTCGTCGTAGTCATCGTCGTCGCCGCCGTCGGAAGCATCGTCATCACCATCGTCATCATCAACATAATCATCATACTCATCGTATCGTCGTCGGTGTCGCCTTCATCCGCATCAGCATGAGTGTCAGCATCAGCAGCAGCTGCATCACCATCATAACCTCAACTAGCATCATCAGCATAAGCGTCAACATCAGCATCAGCATGACCAACATCATCATCAACAGCAACATAGTCAACGACATACTGACCATCAACATTACTATCTGCATCATCACCATCACTACCATGGACAGCACCACAACCATCATCACCACCAGCATGCCCACTACCACCAACACCAACACCACCACACCAACCACCACCACCACAATCACCATCATCATCATCATCAGCAGCACACTTTCCCATCATTATCATTTTCTTCACCGTCGTCACCGTCACCATCGTCATCATGTGCACCGTCGTCGTCGATGTCGTCGTCGTCGTGATAATCGTCATCAGCATTACCGACATTAACATGATCAACAACATCAACACCAACAGCACCAGCATCACCATCCGCTGCATCATCATAAACATCATCATCATCCGCATCAGCCTCAGCATAGCCACCATCATCATCATCATCAGCCGCACCAGCAACATCATCAGCGTCGCCATAACCACATAATCAGCATAACTCCCATCAGCAGCATCATCGTCACAACTAGCATCAGGAACATCGTCGTCGTCATCATCGGCATACTCAACATCAGCATCCTCATAGTCATCATCATTATCATCATCATCAGCATCGTCATCAGCAGCAGCATACACATCATCATCAGCATCATAATCATTGCCATCAGCATCATCTTCATCAGCATCAGCAGCATCAGCGTCGCATCATCACCAGAACCAACATCAGCACCATCATCGTGATCAGCATCATCATTGACATCACCATCAGCATGAGCAGGACCATCACCATCATCAGCATCGCCACCGACATGAGCATCAACATCAGCAGCATCATAGAGTCATCATCACCAGCATCATCAACGTCATCAATCTCAGTATCAGCGGTCACCATCATCATCGTCAGCGGCTACAACAGCATCACCAGCATCACCATCATCAACATCGTCAGCAAAATCATCGGAATCATGACCATCATCACCATCATCAGCAACACCGTCAGCATCATCATCAGCAACATCATCACCATCAACAACAACAGCAGCATCATCAGCAGGAGGCTCATCATCAGCATTACCATCAGCATGATCATCATCATAGCAGGAACATGACCAATAGCATCATCATAGCATCGTCATCATCACCATCAGCATCAACATCAACATCAGCAGAATCAGCATCCGCAGCCATACCAACAGCATAATAAGCATCATCATCATCAGCATCAGTACGTGCATCAACATCATCAGCACCATCGGGGCAGCATCAGCATCATCATCAGCATCATCGTACTCACCATCAACAACAGCATCCTCAGCATCATCGTAAACATCATCAGCATCATCATCATCAACAGCAACACCAGCATCATCAACAACAGCAAACACATCAGCATCAGCATCATCATCTTCATCATCAGAGGCATCACGATCAACATCGTCAACATCAACAGCATCACCACCTTCATCAGTGTCGTCATCATCATGAGCATGAGCATCAGCATCATTATCAGCAGCATCATAATCATCACCATCAGCAGCTGCATCATAACCAACATCATCATCATCAGCAGTATCACCATCAACATCACCATCATTATAAACATAATCACCATCATCAGCATCATCATCCTCATCATCATCAGCATCATTATCATCATACTCAGCATCGCCATCACCATCGGCATGCTTATCATCACCTGTATCATCACTAACACCATTATCAGCAACAGCATCAGCATCATCGTCATCACGATCATCATCACCATCATCATCATCAACATCACCATCACCATCACCATCACCATCACCATCACCATCACCATCACCATCACCATCACCATCACCATCACCATCACCATCACCATCACCATCATCATCATCATCATCATCATCATCATCATCATCATCATCATCATCATCATCATCATCATCATCATCATCATCATCATCATCATTAACAGCATCCTTTTGCTCGTCACCTTCTTTTCTCCTGTTCCTGTTCCTCCTCCCCCTCCCCCTCCTCCTCCTCCTCCGCCTCCTCCTCCTCCTCCGCCCCCTCGAGCCCCTCCCGTTCCTCCCCTACCTCCTCCTTCCCCCCGCTCATCCTGCTGCCTCCGCTCCTCCTCGTCCGCCCCTCCTCCTCCTCGTCCGCCACCCCTCCTCGTCCGCCCTCCGCGTCCGCACCTCCTCCCCCACTTTGCCCGCCGCCCCCCCGCCCCGGAAACCCACGCCCGCCCCTCTTCGTCGGCTCCTCGCCCTCCTCGGCCTGCTCCTCCCTCGCCCGCCCCCCCCTCCCCCTGCCGCTCCCCGCCCCACCCCCCCTGGAGCCCTCGGGGGAACCCACGGGGGGCCTCCGCTGCGGCGCCCCCGATCGAAGCAGACCTGGAAGAAGAGAGAGCGGCGTAAACATAAACTTGTGGCCCTCCGCGCGGATTTCTAGGATCCGCGCTGGGCCCCCCTCCCTGGCGCGCAGAGCGCGCCAGTGGCGGCGCCGGAGGCGCTGCTGGGGGGGGGGCCCAGCGCGGATCCGGATTCCAGAAATCCGCGCGGAGCGTCCAAAGTTTATGTATGTGTCGTTATTTCTTCTTCGAAGATCGGCGAGCACCCCACGGACGGTCCTCCTCCTCGTCCTCTGGCGGAGGCGATGCATCGGCGCCGTCGGCGTGAGGGAAACACGGGCTCCACATCGAACAGCATCGTCGATGCATCGAAGTTGCGGCGCGATCCTCCGACCCCATCTGCTCCGACCCAACCTGGGAGGAGGAGGAGGGGGAGGAGGAGGAGGAGGATGAGGATGAGGAGGAGGAGAAGCAGGAGGAGGAGGAGGAGCAGGAGAAGGAGGAGGAGGAGGAGGAGGAGGAGAGGGGAGGAGGAGGAGGAGGAGGAGGAGGAGGGAGGAGAAGGAGGAAGGGGAGAAGAAGGAGGACGAAGGGAGGAGGATGAGGAGGAGGGATGAGGAGGAGGAGAAGGAGGAGAAGGAGGAGGAGGAGGAGGCGGAGGAGGAGGGAGGAGGAGGAGAAGGAGTAGGAGGAGGAGGAGAGGGATGAGTAGGAGGAGGAGGGTGGGGGGGGGGAGGAGGAGGAGGAGGAGGAGGGAGGAGGAGGAGGAGGAGGAAGGAGGAGGAGGAAGGGAGAAGGGGAGGAAGGAGGAGGAGGAGGAGGAGGAGGAGAGGAGAGAGGATGAGGAGGAGGCGGAGGAGGAGGGAGGAGGAGGAGGAGGAGGAGAAGGAAGGAGTAGGAGTAGGAGTAGGGAGGAGAGTAGGAGGAGGAGGAGGAGGAGGAGGAGGAGGGAGGAGGAAGGCCTGAGGAGGAGGATGAGGAGGAGCAGGGAGGGGAGGAGGAGGAGGGGGAGGAGGAGGAGGAGGAGGAGGAGGGGGAGGTGGAGGAGGAGGGAAAAGGCCTTCTCGGAAGGCGGCGGGGCTCTTCCAGACCAGGAGAGCCCTCGACGAGCAGATCGGCGAGCACCCCGCGGGCGGTCCTCCTCCTCGTCCTCTGGCGGGGGCTGGCCGCGGAGCAGCATCTCGGTCCTGCGGGGGCCGCCCCGGAGATTCCCGGGCAAGGGCGGCTCCGCCTCCGCCGCCCTGCCTGAGCCAACCGGGAGGAGGAGGCGGAGGAGGAGGAGGAGGAGAGAAAAGAAGGAAGAGGAGGAAGATGAGGAGGGGGAGGAGGAGAAGGAGGCGAATGAGGAAAAGGAGGAGGCGAATGAGGAAAAGGAGGAGGAAAGAAAAAGAAGGAAGAGGGGGAGGAGGAGGAGGAGGAGGAGGAGGAGGAGGAGAGGAGGAGGAGGAGGAGGAGGAGGGGGGGAGGGGCGAGGGCGAGGTGGAGGAATAGGGGGAGGAGGAGGAGGAGGATGAGGAGGAGGGATGAGGAGGAGGAGAAGGAGGAGAAGGAGGAGGAGGAGAGGAGGAGGAGGAGGAGGAGGGAGGGGGAGGGGGAAAAAAAAACACGAGAAGCAGGAGAACGAGGAAACGAACAAGCAGGAGAACGAGGAGGAGACAGGGAAAGAGGGAGACGTAGGATTAGGGGGAGGAGGAGGACTACGAGGAGGGATGTGGAGGGGGCGAAGGAGAGGAAAAGGGAGAGGGCAATCTAAGTGTGCTCGCGCCGCGCTTGTCATCCCACCATCCCTACCATCCTCTCTCACTGCTGCCATGTTCTGTGGCCGGACGGGTCTATTCGCGGATCAAAACCTTTCGAACGCACCATCGTGCAATGCACAATCGAACCAAGAAAACCGTGCACATTCGAGCATTAACAATAATAATAATAAAAAGAGAGAGGACGGCGACGAGAAGGAACACCTCGCAGCAGAAGCAGGAACGGGCGGAGCGGGACGAACAACAGGACAAGGGCAAGGCGGAGTAGGGGAGGAGGAGGAGGAGGAGGAGGAGGAGGGGGAGGAGGAGGAGGAGGAGGAGGAGGAGGAGGAGGACGACGAGGCGGATGAGGGGAAGGAGGCGGAAGAGGAGGTGGAGGAAGAAGGAGGGCCCAGAAAGGTGACCCGCACTTGGGCGAGAGCGCCACCCTGAACGACGGGGGCAAAACGTTGGTCGTAGCGGGGGTACGAGTTTGAAACACCCCGAATGTTTCTATTGGGAACAATGTTTACCACCGTGGACCCCTAGCAATGAGATGTTGCACTGCGGATGCGTAATCTACGCGATGCGACCTACGGAATGTGGTGTATGAGGCGTTTACCGTGATGCGTGAACTTCGTGATGCCACACATGTAATGCAAACCGTGTGGTGTGAGGTGCGCGGTGCATGCTACGCGGTGCAATATATATATATATATATGTGGTAGGAGCTACGCGGTTCGCACTACGTGGTGCATTTTATGTGTGATGCAATCAACGACTTGCTCAACTTGAAACTGTCCTCTCCACTCCTCGTGCAAACATCCCACCCTCCCAATCGCAACTTGGTCGCAAGACCTCTTCAGACCGTGACGGTAGGTACCGAATGGCACTTGTTAACACACCGACGCCGACGACGGCAACGACAACGACGACGACGCCACCGACACCGACTACGACGACACCGACGAGGTCTCCAACGACTTCGACGACGACGACAACGACGACGACACCGACGACGACGACGCCGACGCCGACGACGACGATGACAACGCCGACGACGACGACGACGCCGATGACGACGACGACGCCGACGAAGACGACAACGACAACGACGGCGACGACGTTGCCAACGAAGACGACGACGACGACGAGGGAGGAGGGAGGACAACGACGGCAACAGCGACGACAACGACGAGGGAGAAGGGAGGACGGCGACGACGCGAACGACGAAGTAGGGAGGGCGGCGACGCCGACGACGACAAAGACGAGGGAGGAGGGAAGACGACGACGCCGACGAAGACGACAACGACGGCGACGGCGACGACGTCGCCAACGAAGACGACGACGACGACGACGAGGGAGGAGGGAGGACGACGACGGCAACAGCGACGACAACGACGAGGGAGGAGGGAGACGGCGACGACGCGAACGACGAAGAAGTAGGGAGGGCCGCGACGCCGACGACGACAAAGACGAGGGAGGAGGAAAGACGACGACGACGACGACGACGGCGACGAAATAGGAGGGACGACGACGAGACGCCGACGACGGACGACGACGACGCCGAGGGAGGAGGAAGGACGACCACGGCGACAACGACGACGGAAACGACGACGACGCCGAAGAGGACGACGACGACGACGAGGAAAGACAGAGGACGACGACGGCGACGGCGACGGCGACGACGAGGGAGGAGGGAGGACGACGACGACGACGACGACGACGACGACGCAAGAGCGCGCGCGCACGCTTTTATTGAAAATCCGCGTTGCGAAACCCTGCGTTTTTGTACCGATGTTTGAACACTCGATTTTGAACATCCTTCCGAAACCGAAGGTTTTTGAAGCATTCCGGCATGCGCGCGCGACGACGCGCGCGCGTGTGTGTGCACTTCGTCACATCTTTTGCAGAGGATTCTCGCGAAGGTTCGCACGCAAGGGCGTTCGAAAGATTCCGACGTGCGCGCGCTCGAAGACCGTGTGGTAGCATGTTTTGAAAAGCTTGAGAAGCCGATGGTTTCCCTGAGATTTCGCAAGAACGCGCGCAATCTTTGTTAGACAACTCGTTTTGCGAAACCCTTCGTTTCTGCATATATTCGTTATAAGATATTCGATATCAGGAATCCTTCCGACACCGAAGGTTTTTGAAACATTCTGGCATGCGCGCGCGACGACGCGCGCGTGCGCACTCTGTTCCATTTGTTGCAACGGATCCTTGAAAACTTGCAAATTTTCATAAACGAGTGCGCGCGCATATGATTTTCTGTAAAAAAGATGGCGGGGGGGGTCGATACCGGCCTGGCCGGGATAGTATGAATTCGCAGATGGGATGGACATAGGGTCAGAATCCTATGTGTTGTGCATCGGTTCCTGGGGGGTGTTGAACCCCCGGGGGGGGAGGGTGGTAGAACCTATTTCTTTCTAGAAAAGAAAATATATGCCGTGCGACCTATGCGGTGCAATCTTCGTCGTGCAATCTAAATGGCGCGCCCCACCTGGCAGAGCTTGTAGCCTTCAACCCCACTGCTCGCGCAATCATCCCACCCTCCCAGCCACAAACTGTTTTCACAACCCATGCGGCTGCGATTGCAATGGCTGCTTGGCACCGGCTGGCGCACCTCTACGGCCACACTTTCGCGCATAAACTCGCGCGCGCAACGGCCAAGTGGCCTCGCACAACGGATGCGACCGCGATGCGCTTTCTCTAATTCCGTTATTAAACGTGGGTGGTTTAATTGTCACCGGTATGGCTTTTGGGTCCCAGCTGAATTTTCGCCGGCTTTGGGATTCGCAGAATATTTTCCGCCGGCCCTCGCGGCATGCCTGCCTAATTTTCGCCAGCGCCGATTAACGCATGGAGTATGGACTGTTTCGTCATATTCTGGTTCGTCTTTGGGCTCTTGAGCCTCTCGAGGCACTCTTGGGGGTCGCACGGGCCCTCGTGAAGCCATCGTTGGCCGTCTTGGGAGTCTCTTGGGCCTTCGTGGTCGTCTGAGGTGTCTGTTTGGGCCGCCGCGGGGCCGGCGTGGGGCCTCATACTCAGTATCGTTATCATCCGTATCGGCATAGCAATCGTATCCATCGTGATCATACAAAATATAACAGCACAACCACATACCATCACAATCATCATCCGTGCTATCAAAATCGTCATCGCCATCATCACCATCATCATATCAGTACCAGCGTCACCATCATCATTACATGATATCACCATCGCCATCATCAGTATCGTAATCGTACGCATCGTACTAACAAAAACCCGTGTTCAGCACAGGTATATCCGGGCGCCATCGTCACTAACATCGCCTCATCTCATTAACCATCAGCACGAATATGATCACAATGATCATCACCATCCGCATCATCAGCCACGGTCTCAAAATGCTGAATCATTTTCGCTGGCCCTGGTATGATTTTCTCCGGCGCGGCCCTCCCACGACGTTTCCCCCCCCCCCCCCCCCACGTTTAATAACGGAATTCAAATACCGATGCCAATCCCCAACGCGTCTTAGAACCCATGCTGGCGCACGGGCACTCCAATACAGGTCGGTTGCTCGGGCGTGCGCGTTCTCAAAATGACGCCAGCAACGGCGGCAATGATGATAGTAGCGATGCTGGTGATGATGACGATGACGACGGCAAGGCGAATGACGGCGCCGATGCTGGTGACGACGATGGCGATGATGATGCCCATGTTTCGGTGATGCACAGGGGTTGATTGGAGATGGCGGCACAGGCGGCGATGGACGATGATGGGAACGATGGCGATGCGGCGGCGCTGGTGCATACGATGGCCAGAACATGCGCGCGGAAGTTGAAGAAACCTGGAAGGCAAAGGAAAACCTCGCGTTGGTAAAAACATGCTGTTGGTAGATGGTGCTGCTGATGATCATCATCACCACCTACCAACAGCATGTTTTCGAACTCGACCATGTCATACGATTTCTTGAACTCGTCGGCCTGGCGAAGGCTGTCGGGGACGTCATCCGCGCAAGTAGTCTCCGCGACGGCAGCTGCAAATGCATGGCTCCTGGCAGCAGCGGCGCTCTGCTTGTAGCGCCACTTCTCCGCTGCGCGGCCCCAGCGTGCGACCAGCTCTGGGCCCGCTTGGCGCACGCACGCGCCGCAGCCGCACGGCGAAGCGTCACTGGCTGTCACTGACGAGAACCACTTGGCGTCCGTGTGGGCCACGAACAACGGGAGCAGGTCCCCGTCGAGCTTGAGCTCCTCGATCACCGCGTCCCAGAGCGGCGCGACCTCTCGCTTGTGCCTCTGCGCGAAGGCGTAGACCGCGCAGAAGATGGACAAGGTAGGTCTCTGTAGCAGCATCAATCACGCGACATGGCCCAGCACCGCCTCCAAGACCCCGCCCGAACAACGCCCGCGCTTCAAAAGTTC
The DNA here is from genome assembly GCA_963575745.1 of Prorocentrum cordatum. Lineage (NCBI taxonomy): Eukaryota > Dinophyceae > Prorocentrales > Prorocentraceae > Prorocentrum > Prorocentrum cordatum. The sequence continues at coordinate 205,655 of CAUYUJ010018032.1, forward strand.
CTCGATCGCCAGTCGAAGCCTCCACGTGCGCCCCGTAGAGACCCGCAGTGTGGGCGCGGCCGTCGAAGTAGAGGCCAACGAAGTCGGTGTGGTCGACTGCCTCGGAAGTGTCCTCATGCACGGTGAAGCCCTGGTCCTCGCGGCTCGCGGGGACCTGCCGCCGCGCCGCTGAGACGCGCTCCTTTGGGGCGCCCTGCACCATGAAGTTCTCGCCGTAGCCCGCCGCGCCCAGCGGGCGATCTGGCCCGAGGGGCCGCGAGGCTGCGCGGTCCCTGACCAGGGCGTCCGCGCCCAGCCCGCCACGCGCGAGGCCTTCCTCCATGACCAACTGGCAGAGGTGCAGCGCCCAGCTCCAGCCCATCGGCTGCGCTGTCAGGATCGGCGCAACCGAAGCCGCAGCCGCGGGTCGCACTCCGCCCACCAGCGGTCGCCCAACCTGCCCAGCCCGGACGGGTGGGAGGCGAAAGCAGGACCCGAGCTCGGGAGGCACCGAGATGGCGTAGAACGCGTTCTGCACGTCGCCCACGGAGTGCCAGACCACGTCGCACCCGCTGGTCTCCATCATCGCGAAGGCCGAGGCGGACGGCAAGCGCGTGGTCGAGGGCGGCTCGAAGTCGCAATTGGCCAGCCGCGCATCGAAGATGACCCGCTGATGCCCCGACTTCTTCTTCGCATAGATTCGCCCGACGGTGGCCTCTGCCTGGGTGGGTACCAGGCGAACCATCCCGCGCTCCAGCACCCCTTGCACGAAATCGGCGTAGACGCGCTGGTGGCGGAAGGCGGGGCCCACGTAAGGACGATGGAGTCCGAGCTCAGACCGAAATGTCGCCGCTGCAGCTGGAGGTCGTCGCATCTCGGCCGCCAAGTCCCTCGGCCAGGAGGAGTGCTCAGCCGAGAGCGCGCTACCCAAATCGACGGGGGCGGCTCCCGCGGCCGGCCAGGACACGAGGTTCATGCTGTAGGGCGCGACGGTAGTTGAAGTCTCGCCGCACATCGCGGCGGATCCGCAGAGCTCACGAAGGCCCCCGCGGGGGTGAACGTCAGCTGGGCGGCCTCCTGCGGCAAAGTTGCTGCGCTCCAGGTGCTCGAAGCAGGACTGCTGCGCAACCGAAGGCGGCCCAGCTGCCACGCCACCGCGACCAGAAAGGAACTTGAGAGCGTGAATGCCTTCGTTCGCCCACTCGAGCGCGCGAGGACGTCGGAGAGCACGGCGCTCGACTGCCCGGGAGCGGCCACCTCCGCGCTGAGGTAGTTGGAGAGTAGGAAGCGGGAACACGTCGCGCTGGCGACTCATCCCGCAGCAGCCGAAAAGGGAAAAGCCTGCAGGCCCGGGGCCAAGGAGCGGCCGTGAGCGAGCGGCCGGAGGCTACTTGCCTTCCTCGCCGCCCTTGGCCCCTTTCTTTGGACGGGCCAGCGCGCGTTCCTCTCTTGCCTTCCTCCGCTCCTTGGCGATCGCGTTCTCGCGGGAGGTCTGCTCGCTGATCCAGGTGCTGAGCTCCGGCACCACCATGAGCCCACTAGTGGTGGCCATGCCCGTGAAGTAGTCGTGCTCGTCTCGGTGGGCCTCGTCGCCGAGCTTGGTGCCGAGGATCCTGTCGCGGTAGCGTTCCTCGCACAACTGCAGCTGGCGGGCCACCAGCTCCAGCGCTCCGAGATTGCTGATGTCCAGCTGATCGTAGCGCAGCGCGGTCTCGAAGATCTTCCTGAACTCCAGGTGCGTGGAGACCGTGATATCGTCCAGCGCGAGTCTGATGTTCGACCTCCACTGCGCATGGCGTCCGAGGGCGCTGCCGCCATTCTCCAACATGAAGCGAGCCACCCACGTCACCTTCCGCGGCCCTGGGACAGGCCAGTCACCCCACTGAACTGGGGCCAAGATCGCAACAGCGTCCGCGAAAGACCTGTGGCGCTGGCCATTCGTGTCGTAGCGCACTGTCATCGTGCGGCAATATGAAGTGTCGAAGCCATCACCAGCAGCTGGTCCAGGAAGGCCACCTCCTCCATCGCCATCTGCGAAGGCTGCAGCAAGCCCAGCATGGCCGCCGCCCGCCGCCGCGGGCCCAGCAGCTGCCGCCGCTCCTCCACCAGCTGCCGCGGCCGCCGCCGGGACGCCCGCGGCCGCCCAGGCAGCGCCCCCCACAGCGCCGCCGGCTCCTGCGGGAGCCGCGCCTGCAGGCACCACAGCCCCGGCAGCCAGCGCGCCGCCGCCTCCACCTGCAGCAGCCCCACCGCCGTTGAGAAGGGCCGCCAGGCCGCCCCCAGGCCCCCCCGCCACGCCAAGGCCTCCTCCGCCGCCGACGCCGCCAGGGGGCGCGGGACCTCCCACGGCCGCGCGGCCAGCAGCTCCATGCTGCGCGTCGTGGGCCGCGATGAAGCGGTCGGCCTCTGCCGTGAAGCTGAAGAACTCGTGGACCGAGAGCGGCGGCTGGAAGTCGTAGATCGCCTGACCCATGGCGGCGGCGGGGGCAGCTCCTCCAGGCCCGCAGAGATGCCAAACCGCGATGTCCGCGTTGTCCGCGGTGAAGTGCTCAACAAAGAGATCGTGGTCGGGCGAGACCACCGCCGCGTGCAAGGGCTGCACGGCGCTGACCCGCACCACCACACGGCGATGGAGCAAAACAGGCCCAGGGACCGCATACGCCACCAGCACCTCATCACCGATGTTCATCCGGCGTCAACACTCGTCCACGCCCTCGGGGTACTCGACGGTCTGAGGTATCCTCCAGCGACAGCGGCGGCCCGCGATCGGTGGGTAGCCCCCGCAACGAGCTCCAGAAGACGCGAGCGAGGCGTCGCGCCAGGCCGCAAGCCGCGGCCACGCCATGGGTGATCACCTCCCACAAGAGCAACGCAAGCAGCCCGAAGCCCAGCTCGCCGCCTCACGACCAACGCCCAGGCTCCGGCTCGGGGCAGGCCGGGCACGGGCCGGGGTAGGTGTGCCAGGCGGGCTGGGCCACCGCTGGCGAGCACAAGGCGATCGCCGCGCAGAGGTCCTCGACCTGCGCGACGGGCGGCGGCGAGGCCGCCGGGCAGCCCCGCGCTGGCGGTGCGGGAGCGGGCGCCGGCCGCGGCGCCAGAGCTGCCGGTGCAGCCGGCGGCGGGCGAGCGCCTACCCACAGGCGCCCCAGCCAGGCGGCGCAGGCATGGAACGCCACCAGCGTCACGCCATGGGCCACCGGGCGCATGCACGCGCCCTGCGCGTGGGCCTCCTGAGGCCCTCACAGAAAAGGCTTGAGGCGTGGCGGTTGCAGACCGCACGGCTCTCCATCGCTCTACGATTACTGTTCGAGAACCACCCATCATCACCACCATCATCATCAGCAGCATCATCGTCACCATCATCATCATCATCAGCATCATCATCAACGTCATCATCATCATCATCATCATCATCATCATCATCATCATCATCATCATCATCATCATCAACATCAGCAGTATCAGCATCAGCATCAGCATCAGCATCAGCATCAGCATCAGCATCAGCATCAGCATCAGCATCATCAGCATCATCAGCATCATCAGCATCAGCATCAGCATCAGCATCATCATCATCATCATCAGCATCATCATCATCATCATCATCATCATCATCATCATCATCATCATCTCCTCCTCCTCCTCCTTCTCCTCCTCCTCCTTTTCATCCTCCTCCTCCTTCCTCGTCCCACTCTCCTCCTCCCTGCTCCCTCCCTTGCCTCTGCCCTCCGCATGTATCTGTTTCGGCACACCCCTTGCACGCTTCGTGGCCGCATAGGGAGCTCCACCGAAGGCTCCAGTGGCGAAGCTCGCATGGCGGCCCCGCCCACTTCGGCGCACCCCTCACACGCTTCGTGGCCCCATAGGGAGCTCCGCCGAAGGCTCCAGTGGCGAAGCTCGCATGGCGGCCCCGCCCCATTTCGGCGCACCCCTCACACGCTTCGTGGCTCCATAAGGGGGCTCCAGCGAAGGCCCCAGTGGCGAAGCTCGCGCGGCAGCCCCGCCCCGCTTCGGTACACCCCTCACACGCTTCGTGGCCCCATGGGAAGCTCCATGGAAGGCCCCAGTGGCAAAGTTCGCATGGCGGCTCCGCCCCATTTCGGAGCACCCCTCACACGCTTCCTGGCCCTATAGGGAGCTCCACGGAAGAAAACAGTGGCAAAGTTCGCACGACAGCCCCGCCCCACTTCGGCGAACCCCTCACACGCTTCGTGGACTATGAGGAGCTCCACCGAAGGCCCCAGTGGCAAAGTTCGCACGGCGGCCCCAACCCATTTCGGCGCACCTCTCACACGTTTCGTGGTCCATAAGCTCCACCGAAGGCCCCAGTGGCAAAGCTCGCATGGCGACCCCGCTCCATTTCGGCGCACCCCTTACACGCTTCGTGGCCCCATGCAAAGCTCTAGCGAAGGCCCCAGTGGCAAAGTTCGCATGGCGGGCCCCATGGGGAGCTCCACGGAAGGCCCCAGTGGCAAAGTTCGCATGGCGACCCCGCCCCATTTCGGCGCACCCTTCCTACGCTTCGTGGGCCCCTACAGAGATCTACCGAAGGCATTTCAAACATTAAGAGCGCTTACATTACGCAATGCCCAGGATGGCCCAGGGACTCCACGAACGGGCACTTTGGCCAGCGACCCGGCGAACTCAATCCTCCCCGATGTGGGCAACGCTGCAATGCCAGTAAGAGGCCCCGAAGTAGCAACTTCCGGCAATTTTCCAAAGCACCCGTCAATGAGCACCCATGCAGTGGGGGCACGACCACAAGAAACCTTCCACAAAAAACCCAACCCTGAGACCCCAGGACGTCCTTTGATTTTTGGTGTGGGAACGTCACGCTTCCCACAGCAAAACTATCGAAACCCAAAAAAAACAGGGCACCCTGGAGGCAAGCAGGGTGTTTCTTGGCATGGGCCTCCACTGTATGATCATACGTTTGTGAATGGGGCCCAGGGGCGCACAAATAAAAATACACTAATCCCAGGATCGCCCCATATTTTCCTCATCTACATATATATATATATACA
>CAUYUJ010018033.1:0-2500 GCA_963575745.1 Prorocentrum cordatum
CATCACCATCATCATCACCATCACCATCACCATCACCGTCACCATCACCGTCACCATCACCATCACCATCACCATCATCATTGTCGTCATCCTCATCGTCATCGTCATCGTCATCATCATCATCATCATCATCATCCTCATCCTCATCCTCAGCATCATCATTCTCACCATCACCATCACCATCACCATCACCATCACCATCACCATCATCATCATCATCATCATCATCATCATCATCATCATCATCATCATCATCATCATCATCATCATCATCATCATCATCATCATATCATCATCATCGTCATCGTCATCGTCATCATCATCATCATAGTTCATCCCGTCTCTCGTCATCAAGCCATCAATGTCATCATCATTCATCATTCATCATATCATAATCTATTCTATCACACCAGATCATCATCATCATCATCATCATCATCATCATCATCATCATCATCATCCTCATCCTCATCATCATCATCATCATCATCATCATCATCATCATCATCATCATCATCACCATCATCCGTCCGCCCGTCCGCCCCTTCCCCCTCACATCCCGTCCTCCTTCATGGTCCCTCATGCAGATGGTCTGATTGATTGGTCGCCATCCTCCTCTCTCCTCCTCCTCCTCCTTCTCCTCCTCCTCCTCTTCCTCCTCCTCCTCTTCCGCCTCCTCCTCCTGCTCCTCTTCCTGCTGACTCCTCTTCATCATCTACTGATCATCCCTCCTCCTCGTCCTGACCCTGCCCATTCCACCGTCCGGTATGATCCCCCTCGTTCACACAAGAAAAGCATTGGAATGATCATGGCAAGTCAAGCATATCCTTCCCTCTGCTCCTTCTTTCGTCCTCTGTGCAACCCAATGAATCCGAGACGCAGTGTCAGACAAAAAGGGCAAGGACACACGACAGCAGCATGTGACTCTAAAGACAAGCGGGTCCGCGCTCTAGAAGCTTCTCTCGATCCTCCACCGTCAAACAATATGAATACCCAGAAGGCATGGAGCTCGCACGCGTCTTTCTCCACGACAGCTTCTCTACACGAACACAAAAAGAGCACGAAGGTACGCAAAGCAGACCTGGGAGGATGCATCCTTGGGAGAGAAGGTGACGAATATTCACGAACGTAGCAAATCCCATAGCACCTACGAGATACCCCCTGCGTGAAGCGCGCTGCTGTAATGGTCCTCCTGCTCTTCGCCAGTAGAGTACAACTCGACAAATTAGCACCTTCAACACATCTCGTCCGTACGACTGATGCGCGAAGAACTGTTGTAGAGGAGGGGCAGCAGAAACAGGAAGAGGAAGGGGACGCTGTTTGCCTGGGCACTGGCACCCTCGGAGCAACAAGCGCAGGGCTGGATGGCGGCATCGGCTCGGTCATGCCATGCTTCCCCAAATCCGTCCACGTGCCGCTGTGAGCCCCGACTCCGTGTTTACACCAGGGGCTCCGAGGGCGTACTTCTCCAGAGGCAATCTGGGAACGCGAGGGGAAACGAGGAGGAGGCGGCGAGAAGGACAGCCCGAGGTCGAGAAGGAGGCGGCGCGAGCAAGCAGCAGACGGAGTCCCTCGGCCCACCGTTTCACTTGTTACCTTCCACCTGCCATGGTCGGGAGACTCTTCATTGGGGGGGGATCCCATGGGGGGATAGGATCCCAGGGGGGGGATCCCATGGGATCCCCCCCCATGGAGAGTCTCCCGATATGGAGGGGCCGGAACCATGCGCACACCATGAGGGCCCCGCCCCACCACCCCTGTCAAACAAAGAAGTGCACTTTGGGGCAAAGTCTGGAGTCATGTTCGTGAGGCCCGCGGGCACTTTGTATTGCTTTTCGAAAGGGACATTGCATATTGCCTGCTGCGCGCAGGGCCACCATCCCTGACAAACGCACAATGCAAAATACACCTCGCGGCTAAATGTGGATAGTGCGGCGGCCACCCGCGATCATTGTCAAGTGGTTCTTGTCAGGGACGACGGGGGTGGTGGCGAATGGCCTGCTGTGCGCAGGCCCACCAGACACAATGATGGGCATTGGTTTTCGACAGGCATTGTGTGGGCCGACATGTTTCCCGATGTGTGCTGTCACGTGCGCAGGCGCACCTGACACACTCTGCACGTGCCCCGGACGTGGCGCACCTGGCGCGGCTGAAGGGAGCATCTGGCGCATTAGGCGTGCCTGGCCCGCTCGAGCCCCAGGGGTGCCTGGCGCGCGTGGCGCGCCTGGCACGCGTGGCGCGCCTCGCCCCAGCGTCGCGCACATGGGCTCGGTTTTGGTTCCCAGTAGGTGTCCATCAAAAGACGACCGCGGAACATGATGAGGCTCGGGTGTTACTTCTGTGTTGGGAGGACGGGTGGGAGTGAGCTACACGGCTTGCTATCTAGCGAGTGTCTTGACTTCCTCCTATCGCATTCCTATCCACTCCCCCGTTCCCGTCCCATCCCGCCCTCCCCTTCCCCCCCTCCCCTCCCCTGCCCTCTCCCTCCCTCGCGTGCGCC
>CAUYUJ010018033.1:5000-40000 GCA_963575745.1 Prorocentrum cordatum
GGCTGGCCCGGTGGCGGGACTTGCCGCATGCAACTGGATATTCATCAGAGCATGCAGGTGTCCTCGCCGCTCAAGGTAAACATCCTCCCTTCTCCCCCGCCTCTGAAGGCAGGGCTGAGAGTGTTCGCATGCTGCATCCAGTTCCCAAGCCACCTTTTTTTTCAGGCACTGGGGAGCGTTATAGACGGTAGAGACGCGCGCGCACTTGGCGTGCGGTATGCGCCGTTCCCTGGTCGCCCCGTCCGATGGCATACCGTCAGAGGTTAATAATAGTGGAGCGGGATACTCAAACGTATTCTGGATCGAAGTTCGGGGGGACAAGCACCTGCCAAGAGCAGACATCCTAAGATGGCTTGCGCTGGTGATTCGTATTCTCGAAGAGCGGGGGAGCATGCGCCATACCCTGCTGCTCTGGCGTGCCCGACCCAGGAGTTCATTCCGAAGCCCCCAGGACGAAAATGAGGGGGAGGTGGAAGACGATGAGGGCCCCTTCTGCGACATTCGCTCCTCCCCTCCGCACTCCTCCCCTCCTCTCTCCTCCCCTCACCCTGTGCCCCCTCCCCCTTCCACCTCCCAGTCCTCCCCCCGACGAGGGCGACCCCAGACATCCGATGGTTGAATATGTGAATATGTTCAATCCTTGGCACCGGACGTACCTCTTCCCCTCTGTGCTCGTCGCCATCGTCCTCCGAATCGCGTGGGGTTCTCGAATGCGCATGGCGCTCCGAGGAGGAGTCCAAACTTGATTTCGCCTTCGCCCCGAGTGTACAGTCGGGGAAACGTATAGCTCGGTTTCGGGGGACTCGGGTTGGCCTGACGGGGCCATCATGAAAATGACGAGGCCCAATTTGAAATGTGACGCGAACCCCCGCTGCAAACGTCCCACGGAAACTGGACCACCAAACAGGACGTGCTCGTCAGAAAAAAAGTCGGCAAACCCGAGTTGTGGCGCACTCGAGTCTTACGCTTTTCCGATGCAGCTCAATCGACGATGGCATCGTACACCACCTCTCAAGTTGCCTATAGCACACAATTAACAGACAAATCGCTTGACAAAACACAATTGGGCATATTCCCAACGCTCTCGGCTGAAACGTGCCGACCTGAAATTGGCGATGCACGAATTCAACTCTGACACCACCGCCCGCCCCGCATCATGGCTCTCGCGTTGACGCCGGCCTCGCGCCGTGAGCAACGCGGGCGGACCACGCCCTGCTCGTGGCAGGTCGCTACTTTGCTGCGCGCGCGGACCGCGCCGGGCTCTTCTCGCGCCGCTGGGCCGCGCGCGGAGGGCGGGGGGTGCCGCGCACGCGCGCGCGCCTGCCCGGCGCGCGCCCGGGCGCGAGCCTTCCAGGCGCGCGCGCGGAATGCGCGACGACAAATCGCTCGACCAAGCCGCGTGTCAAAATCGCCCCGTGGCCAACGCCCCTCACGAACTTACACTTCGAATGGCGTTTGCGCAATTTCTGTCGCACGTCTCCCGAAAGCATTCGCGGCTCTGCGCCGCCAGCGGCTTTTGATGTCCACCTCCCTTTCGTTGTCAGTCTTTTTTGTCATTTGAAACTGTCGTCGGCCCCCTTTTCCTGTCGTCGGCCTTTTTTTTTCTGTCGTCGGCCCTCTTGTTTTGTCGTCGAGTTGTTGGCGCTGCTGTCGCTTGTTTTTGCTGTCGTCCTTCACGGTCCGACTTTGAATCTTACTCGGGCTCTTCAACATATTTGGGGTCCTTCTCGGCGGGCGCCAGCGGGCACTGCAGTGCGGGTCGGCGACTTGGGCGGGCGCGGTATCATGGCAACGTCGACAACGGTAGACACGAGGATGATCGTAGCGATGCTGGTGGCGATGATGGTAACGACAAAGGCAAGGCCAGTGACGGCGCCAATGCTGATCACGCCGACGACGATGACGGCGTCCTCGCGTCGGTGAGGAAGGTTTTGGTAGGAGTTCGACATGCGCGCGGCCGACGCGCGAGAGTGCCCGCATGGTATGATTTGACATGGATCGTGCCCCCGCAGCACGCGCGCAAGGGCATTCGAATGATCTCGACATGCGGCGCAAGAGGCCCGATTGGCAGAATTTGCTGAAAATGTTGAAAAACGCATCGCTTCCTCAGGAAATCACAGAAAAGCGCGAACGCAGTTTTTATTGAGAACATGGCGTTGCCAAACCATGCGGTATTTTATATGATGTCAAGATGCTCGATGTTTGAATTCCGGACGAAACCTCCGCTGTTTGAATGATTTCGGCGGGCGCTCGGGACGACGCGCGCGCGTGCACTTCGTTCCATGTGTTACAAGTACGCGCGCAGGGGCGTTCAAACGAGTTCGACACTCGCGCGCGGAGAGGCCCGCTTGGTAGCATGTGATGTTAATGATGGGTAAACATGTTTCAAAACAACTACCCTGGCGAAAGACCCAACCATATGCAGTTGTGAGTAACGGAATGGTGAAATACCGCCCTCGGTGGAGCTCCCAATGGGGCCACGAACCGTGTGAGGGGTGCGCCGAAATGGGGGTGGAACCGGCATGCGGAACCTGCCGCTGCGGCCTTCGGCGCCGACGCCTCAGACCATGAAGCGTGCGAGGGGTGCGCCAAAATGCGGAGGTGGAACCGCATGCGAACGCAGCCACTGTGGCCTTCGGTGGAGCTCCCTACGGGGCCACGAAGCGTGTGAGGGGTGCGCCGAAATGGGGGGTGGAACCGCGTGCGAACGCGGCCACTGGGGCCTTCGGTGGAGCTCCCTACGGGGCCACGAAACGTGTGAAGGGTGTGCCGAAATGGGGGTGGAACCGCATGCGAACGCGGCCACTGGGGCCTTCGGTGGAGCTCCCTATGGGGCCACGAAACGTGTGAGGGGTGTGCCGACATGGGGGGTGGAACCGCATGCGAACGCAGCCACTGGGGCCATCGGTGGAGCTCCCCATGGGGCCACGAAACGTGTGAGAAATGTGCCGACATGGGGGGGGTGGAACCGCGTGCGAACGCGGCCACTGGGGCCTTCGGTGGAGCTCCCTATGGGGCCACAAAACGTGTGAGGGGGTGCGCCGACATGGGAGGTGGAACCGTGTGCGAACGCAGCCACTGGGGCCATCGGTGGAGCTCCCTGTGGGGCCACGAAACGTGTGAGGGGTGTGCCGAAATGGAGGTGGAACCGCGTGCGAACGCAGCCACTGAACCCTTCGGCGGAGCTCCCTGTGGGGCCACGAAACGTGTGAGGGGTGTGCCGAAATGGAGGTGGAACCGCATGCGAACGCAGCCATTGGGGCCTTCGGTGGAGCTCCCTACGGGGCCACGAAACATGTGAAGGGTGTGCCGACATGGGGGTGGAACCGCATGCGAACGCAGACACTGTGGCCTTCGGTGGAGCTCCCTATGGGGCCACGAAACGTGTGAGGGGTGTGCCGAAATGGGGGTAGAACCGCGTGCGAACGCGGCCACTGGGGCCTTCGGTGGAGCTCCCCATGGGGCCACGAAACGTGTGAGAGGTGTGCCGACATGGGGGGGGTGGAACCGCATGCGGGCGCTGCCGTTGGGGCTTTCGCTGGAGCTCCCCATGGGGCCACGAAACGTGTTAGGGGTCAGCATAAGTGGAGGTGGAACCGCATGCGGGCGCTGCCGCTGGGGCCTTCGGTGGAGCTCCCTACGGGGCCACGAAACGTGTGAAGGGTGTGCCGAAATGGGGGTGGAACCGCATGCGAACGCAGCCACTGGGGCATTCGGTGGAGCTCCCTATGGGGCCACGAAACGTGTGAGAGGTGTGCCGAATGGGAATGGAACCGCATGCGAACGCAGCCACTGGGGCCTTCGGTGGAGCTCCCTACGGGGCCACGAAACGTGTGAGTGGTGTGCCGAAATGGGGGTGGAACCGCATGCGGGCGCTGCCACTGAACCCTTCGGCGGAGCTCCCTATGGGGCCACGAAAAGTGTGAGGGGTGTGCCGAAATTGGTGTCGATGATGGTGACGATAACGGCGATGATGATGGCGACGGTGGTGATGATGACGACGATGCCGATGATGAAGACGACGATGATGATGACGACGTTGATGATGATGACGATGATGATAATGACGATAACGATAACGATAACGATGACGATGACGATGATGATGATGATGATGATGATGATGATGATGATGATGATGATGATGATGATGATGATGATGATGATGATGACGACGATGACAACGATGACGATGATGATGATGATGATGAGGAGGAGGAGGAGGAGGAGGAGGAGGAGGAGGAGGAAGGGGGCAGCGAGAGGAGTGAACGCGAGGCGCGCTCTCTTCAAAACGAGGACCCAACACCACAGGATGGTTGGGAAAAACGAAGGAGGTCTCTGGGGGCGGGATCGCGGCCTGATCACCCCCCGATCTTCATCCTCCCCCTCCTCATCCTCGTATGGTCATCATCATAATCCTCCTCATCCTGACCCCCTTCAACCTGACCGGAACTGCCTCGCCATCACCAGTAGCCGTGCGCCCTCCAAGGAAACGAGCACGGGGGGGAAGAGGTGGGAGGAAGCAGGAGAAAGAATGGGGCGGCAGAGCGCAGGAAGAGGAGGGAAAGACAGGACACTAGGGACGGGGTCGGGAAGCAGAGGGTGGCTGGAGGGAGTTTCCGGCTAGGTCTGGGCTCGCTCAGACGATGTGTGGGCTCGCCTCTGGACCTCGATCTCGGCCCCCTGCGTCCGCCTTGGGGCCCCAGAGCTCTGCCAAAAATTGATTACTCCAATCCTCGTGAGGGTGCGCCGACATGGGGCGGGGCCGCCATGAGAACCCTACCACTGGCGCCATCGGTGGAGCTCCCCATGAGGCCAAGAACCGTGTGAGGGGTGTGCCGAGATGGGGCGGGGCCGCCATGCGAACCCTGCCATTGGCGCCTTCTTTGGAACCCCTTTGAGGCCACGAGCCGTGTGAGGGGCGCGCCGAAATGAGGCGGGGCCGCCATGCGAACCCTGCCGCTGGCAAACCTCGGTGGAGCTTCCAATGTGGCCACGGTTCTTGTGAGGGGTGCACCGAAACGGGGCGGGGCCGACATGCGAACCCTAGACCTGGCGCCCTGTGGAGCTCCCCACGGGGCCATGATCCTCGTGAGGGGTGCGCCGGCATGGGGCGGGGCCGCCATTCGAACCCTGCCATTGGCGCCCTCGGTGGAGCTCCCTATGGGGCAACGATCCTCGTGAGGGGTGCGCCGCAATGGGCTGGGGCCGCCATACGAACCCTGCCACTGGCGCCCTCGGTGGAGCTCCCCACGGGGCCACGAGCCGTGTGAGGGATGCGCCGAACTGGGCTGGGGCCGCCATGCGAGCCCTGCCACTTGCTCCTTCGGTGGAGTTTCCCATGGGGCCACTTGGGGCACTAGCTCGAGCTCCCTATGGGGCCACGAGCCGTGTGAGGGGTGCGCCGAAATGGCGCAGGGCCGCCATGCGAACTTTCCCACTGGGGCATTGGATGGAGCTCCCTATGGGGTCACGAAACGTGAGGGTTGTGCAAAAATGGGGCGGGGCCGCCATGCGAACTTCCCCTCCGGGGCCTTAGGTGAAGCTCTCTGTGGGGCCACGAAAAGCGTGAGGGCTGTGCCGACATGGGGCGGGGCCGCCATGCGAACTTTCCCATTGGGGCATTAGGTGGAGCTCCTTATGGGGCCTGCCGAATTGGTTGGCACGCGGAGATGAGAGGCACGACGCTGACGATGGCGATGTTGATGACGCCGATGATGGCGATGGTGCCCACGATGTTGGTGATGGTGGTGCTGATGATGATGGCGATGACGATGACGATGATGATGGTGAGAGGGGGAGGGGGTGGGCAGCGGGAGGAGGAGGAGGGAGACGCGGGGCGCTGTCTCTTCAAAACGAGGACCCAACACCACAGGATGGTTGGAAACAAAAGCACAAGAACACCGGCGCAAATTTGTTGTTTGAACATTACTGTTGCGAGGCCATGTGTTGCTATATGTTTCGGGACACTTGATTTTAAAATCCGTGCGCGTCCTCCCATGTGTTGCAAGGGAGTCTCGAAAACGAACGGTTTTTGATGAACGAGTGCGCGCGCAGACTATTTGTTGCAAATGATGCGGAGGGGCGATCCCAGCCTGCCCAGGATGGTAAGAATTCATGTTTAGGATGGACGATGGGGCAGAATCGTGTGCTGCCCGACGACGGCCCGCGGAGGCCGCGACGGAAGAGGCACGCCCGGAGCTGAGAAAGGTCCATCCGCGGGACGCCTGTCGGCGGCGCGCTCAGGGGGGGCGGGGGGGAGAGGGGGAACAGGAAGAGGGAAGCAGCGCGGGGATAAGCTGCGAGGGGGATGAGGACGAGGAGCACGAATAGGAGTCGATGGACGACGGTGAGCAGCAGGAACGGGGATAGAGGGATCAGCAGGAGGAAGAAAAAATGGGCACGAGGAGGGAAATAAGGGGGGAAGGGGGAAGGCTTCTTAGGAGGGAGCTGTTCGTAGAAGGCGCGGGCACCGCGAGAAAGGGGAGGGTCGGAGCTGCGGCAAGGATTCCGGTTTGCATGCGCAACGCGTGCGCCAGTTTCCTCCTCCTCCTCCTCCTCCTCCGCCTCCTCGACCTCCTCCTGATTTCCAACCTTACCGTAGTCGTGAAATCGCGGCGGATCCCATTTCCGTGCGCGCGGGTCCCATTTCTGATTTTCGGGATCCGCGTCGGACCCTATTTTTCACGGCGGATCTCATTTCTACCCCGTTTTGAATTTGGGGGACGGGGGTGGCCTTCTTCGACGTCAAGAGGAAAATCTTTCGTCCTCCTTCTCCTCCTCCTCCTCCTCCTTCTCCTCATCCTCCTCCTCCTTCTCCTCCTCCTCCTACTCCTCCTCATCCTCGACCTTTTCCTCCTCCTCCTCCTCCTCCTCGGCCTCCTTTTCCTCCTCCTCGTCCTCCTCCTCCTCCTCCTCCTCCTCCTCCTCCTCCTCCTCCTCCCTCTCCTCCTCCTCCTCCTCCTCCTCCTCCTCCTCCTCCCTCCTCCTCCGCCTGCTTTTCTTTCTCCTCCGCCTGCTCCTCATCCTCCTCCGTTTCCGCCTCCTCCGCCTGCTCCTTGTCCTCCTCCGTTTCCTCCTCCTTCTCCTCCTCCTCCTCCTCCGCCTCCGCCCTTTATTATCATTACTATTATTATCCGTCTTAGTATTAGTATCATTCGTGTTCTTATGATTAGTTTTATTGTCAATGTTGTTAATAGTATTAGCAATAGTAGTATTATTACTATGATTAGTAGTAGCACTATTGTTATTATGAGTCGTAACATTAAAAATATTATAGCATGTTACATTATATTATATTAAGTATAAGTAGACTGTTATGATCCGCCGGCCCCCTTGTGGGGCCACCAGGCTGTAGGCACGTGATTCGCAGTTTCCTGTACCAGTCGTAGGTTGTAGTTTCCAGTGTTACAGTTCTGCTTCTTGCTGGTTACTGTAACTAGTTGACTTCTTGCTGGTTACTGTAACTAGTTGATTGACCGCGCGAGCGGGGGGGAGGCCCAAACAGGATTTTTTGCCTCACCTGGGCGCGTTGTCTGAATTGCTGGGGGGGCTCGAAATCGACACCCCTCACGCAGATCCGCGGGGTCAGGGTCCAAAAACACAGGGATTTGCCACATTTCTGAAAGTCGGTGCCACCCCTCACGCAGATCCGCGGGGTCAGGGTCCAAAAACACATGGGATTTGCCACATTTCTGAAATTCGGTGCCACCCCTCACGCAGATCCGCGGGGTCAGGGTCCAAAAACACATGGGGCACATTTCTGAAATTCGGTGCCACCCCTCACGCAGATCCGCGGGGTCAGGGTCCAAAAACACAGGGGATTTGCCACATTTCTGAAATTCGGTGCCACCCCTCACGCAGATCCGCGGGGTCAGGGTCCAAAAACACATGGGATTTGCCACATTTCTGAAATTCGGTGCCACCCCTCACGCAGATCCGCGGGGTCAGGGTCCAAAAACACAGGGGATTTGCCACATTTCTGAAATTCGGTGCCACCCCTCACGCAGATCCGCGGGGTCAGGGTCCAAAAACACAGGGATTTGCCACATTTCTGAAATTCGGTGCCACCCCTCACGCAGATCCGCGGGGTCAGGGTCCAAAAACACATGGGATTTGCCACATTTCTGAAATTCGGTGCCACCCCTCACGCAGATCCGCGGGGTCAGGGTCCAAAAACACAGGGGATTTGCCACATTTCTGAAATTCGGTGCCACCCATCACGCACATCCATCGCAAGGCGTGGTAACCCAAACTGCGAGAACTCTCTCGGCCCTTTAATCGCAAGGTGTGGTAACCAAGCCCTTAAACCATACACGTCGTACCAATCGCCAGGTGTGGTAACCCCTCTTGTGATCAGTTGGTTTTGCTGATGACGACTCGGCTTCGCATGAAGTTTCGATACTGCTTCACGACAGCGCCAAGGCCTCATGAATTAGCTCTTCCATGGCCCATTCTCCGAGAGAGGGGGTCGGCGGCAGGGGGCGAAGCCCTTACGGATTAATGCTAGCATTAGAATTATTATTGTCCGTAGTATTATGATTAGTATTAGTAGTCGTACTAGTAGTAGTAGTAGTAGTAGTAGTAGTAGTAGTAGTAGTAGTAGTCGTAGTCGTAGTCGTAGTCGAAGTAGTAGTAGTAGTAGTAGTAGTAGTAGTAGTAGTAGTAGTAGTAGTAGTAGTAGGAGTAGTAGTAGTAGTAGTAGTAGTGGTAGTAGTAGTAGTAGTAGTAGTAGTGGTAGTAGTAGTAGTAGTAGTAGTAGTAGTAGTGGTAGTAGTAGTAGTAGTAGTAGTAGTAGCAGTAGTGGTAGTACAAGAACTAGAAGTAGAAGAATAAGTAGTAGTAGTAGTAGTAGTAGTAGTACCGTTACTATTACTAGTACTTCGTAGTATTAGTAATAGTATTGGCACTACTCGTATTTAGTAGCATTCGTACTATTACTCCTACTATTATGATTAGCAGTACTATTATGATTGTAGGTACTATGCGTATTATTATTATCATTATTATTCCTCCTCCTCCTCATCCGCCTCCTCGGCCTCCTCCTCCTTCTTCTCCTCCTCCTCATCCTCCTCCTCCCCCTCGACCTCCTCCTCCTCCTCCTCCTCCTCATCCACCTCTTCCTCCCACTCCCCTTTTTCCCTCTCCTCCTCCCTCCTCCTCCTCCTTCTCCTCCTCCTCCTGTTCGTCCTCGTCCTCGTCGTCGTCGTCGTCCTCCTCCTCCTGTTCGTCCTCGTATTCCTCCTCCTTTTCCTCCTCCTCCTCCTCCTCCTCCTCCTCCTCCTCCTCCTCCTCCTCCTCCTCCTCCTCCATCCTTTTTCCTGATACATCCGCTGACCCTAGCGGCGTGTGGCAGACGCTGTTCTGTTTGATCCGTCGTCGTTGAAGTCGTCGTAGACGTCGTCGTCGCTTTCACCCTCGCCGTCGCCGTCGCTTTCGCCTTCGCTATCGCCTTCGCTGTCGCCGTCGCCGCTCCTATTTCTATCCCTGGTCCCGTCGCCGCTCCACCCACCCGTCCCTGGCACTCCTCCTCAAGCGCGCAAGCCAAAGCGAACTCCAGCAACGTCGCAATTCAGTCGAAGGAAAGCCCTCCCCCTCTGATCCTTTCCCCGCCGGGGGGGGGGCGCCGGGGGAGCGCCCGAAGTCAAAATCCATCCCCCCCCGGGGGGTCCAGGGGCCCACGAGGCCCCACGACGGCCCGAATGCCCCAAGAGGCCCCCAAGACGGTCCAAGAGAGCCAGGGCGCCCCTTCAGAAGCCCCAGGAGGCCCTCAAGAGGCTCTCGAGAGGCCCCCAGAGGGCCCCCAAAGGCGCCAAATCTGCCCACCGAACGTTCCCGACAGCGCTCTCCATACCCCCCACGAAGAATCCCTCCAGACCCTCACCCGCGTCTCCGTCGTCGTCATCGCCGCCGCCGCCGTCCTCGTCATTCTCCCCGTTAGGCGGCGGCGGGCGTTTTAGCGACGCTCGTGGGGGCGCGGATCTGTTAACAAGTGTAGTGCACTTCCAAGTGTGGTAGCACTTCCAAGTGTAGTGCATCAGCCAGGCGCCGAGACCGCGGAACGCGATACGCGACTGCCAAAGCCAGCCTCCAAGGTCGGCGGCACTGGCCGAAAAGGCCTCTCCAATGACTCCTTCCTGTCGCACCCCGAGACACCGAGACGTGTCAACAGGGCGGGCCGGGCATTTCGCTTGGAGCGTGTTTGTTTACTTTCTGGGATATCGGGAATGGACAGACCTCCCTTTAGTAAAACGTGATTTAGTGAAAACGACCTGAGGCCCAAACCTGGCGGGCGCAAGCCTGGAAAATAACGGCCGCGGCGCCCTCTCGAGAACCGAAAACGGACAATTCACTAATCGACGTGTCACTGTTGGGGGTTCTGTCCACCCCCGAGGATAGCGGCCATCACCGGGCCCGACCCCCCCCCCCGAGATGACGTCGCGTTCCGCGCCGGCGGCCTCCGGGAGTGCCTAGGGGATGGCCGAGGCCAAGTAAGAGCAGAGCATGTCGGTGGCGATGCGCGCCACATGGCCGTGTACACCGCATTGCTCGCATGCACCGCAGCGCGCGTAGACGCCATAGCGCCTGCGTACAGCGCAAGAGCCGCGTGCAACGCAGCGCCTGTGCACACCAAATACTCGCGTGCACCACAACGCCCGTGTACACCACAGCGAATATGTACAGAACAAAAGCCGTGTGCAACACAGCGCCTGTGTACACCACGTTGCTCGCGTGTACCGCAGCGCCTGTGCACACCACAGCGCCTGCGCCCACCACAGCATCCGCGTGCAACGCAGCGCTGGTGTACACCACAACGCCTTCGTGCACAGGGTAGGAGGAGCATTAAAATGAGGACCTGCTGTTGACAGCTAGACGCCACGCAAGGGAATTGCTGATGATAGAATACGAAAGTATTCCCTCCTCCTCCTCCTCCTCCTCCTCCTCCTCTTTCTTCCCTATTCCTCCGCCTCGCTCACCATTTCCCCCGCCGTGCGGGTCGGCGCTACAGCGCACGTGCGCATCTCAGTGTGCACCGCAGAATGCTTTGTGGAATGCATCCACTTGTTCCTGGACGGCCAATTCTGCGGGAGCCTTCTGGACGCATATGCGAAGAGCTTGGATGCGGGAGGACGCGGGTGGACGCGTAGGTTCCAGCCGCGATCCCTTTTCCATAAGGATTCCTCTCCACATCCTAAAACACAATGTTTTCTGTTGAGTCCACAGGCGTTCCATTTTGTCATACGGACTCCTTCTAACATCAAAAATACGACACTTGTTAAGATGTTGCACACGGCTGCTGTGGTGCACGCAGGCGCTGTGGTGTACACAGGCGCTGCGTTGCACGCGGGCACTGTGGTGTACACTGGTGCTGTGCTGCACACGGCTGCTGTGGTGTACGCAGGCGCTGTGGTGTACACAGACGCTGTGGTACACGCAGGCACTGTGGTGCACACTGGCGCCGTGTTGCGCGCGGCTGCTGTGTACATAGGCGGTGTGGTGTACACAGGCGCTGTGGTGACGCAAGCAATGTGGTGTACACAGGTGCTATGGTGCAGATCGCCACCTACATGCTGCTGCTGCTGCCCGTCTTCAGTAATTTATAGGCATTCCAGGACGCCGCCAGCGCGAAACGTGACGTCATCGGCCCCCTGCCCCCTCCAACCCCCCCAAGTGACTGCCGTCATCGCCCCAGAACAACAAAAAACAGGCTCCTGAGACTTTTTCACCACGTATGGCCCTGAAGCTTAAATCTTGAGACAGCTTCACTGATGCAGGGGGCCCCGTCTTAAAAATGTGGCTCTCGCTATAACGCCGCGCGCAGTCGTCTTCAAAGCCTGCAAGCGTTTGCCCGATACAGGGCGGATCGTTTTCAAACTGTGGCTGTCGCCTTCGAACCGCGCACATTCGTCTTCAAGTGTTGCGTACAATTGATGGATGGCGGGCAGCCCGTGTTGAAAACGCGGTTCTTGCAACATTGCCCCGCACATCCTGTTGAACCACTTGCAAGCGATTGACAAACGCAGGGCGGCCCTCTTCGAACATGTGGTTCTCGCCATGTAGCGCCGCGCACAGTCGTCCTAAAAGCTTGCGGAACATTGACGGGTACAGGGCGGGTCGTTCTCGAAATGCGGTTCTCGCTCTAGCGCCGCGAACACGGTTTTTGAACATCTGCAAGAGTTTCACGGGTGGGAAACGGTTCGTTACCAAACTGTGACTCTCGCCACAACGCCACCGCCAGGACGCAACAGCAAAGTTTATTCGGGGCGCTGGCGTCCAAGGAGCGGTGCTTTGGCACGACTAGAAAGGTTCTCGACCGGTTGTCTTTCAACGGGAGACTTCCAGCAGCGACTACAAACACATTCAGGGACCTCCGAGAAAGAGGGAACTTTGCAGGGAGTTGATTGCACCATCGTCGACGAGCCTTGCCGCGGCGAGCTGCCCAGGCCGTGGGAGGAGGAGGAAGTCCCTGCCTGCCGGGCCCACCCCACCCCCGAAGATCTTCGAACGCTTTGCCGAGCCTTTCCTGCGCGCACGGGGCTGGGAGGTGACAGCTGGCCCCCTCGACGGTGGTCTTGCCTGAGTAGTGGGGGTTTGGACGTTCTTGCCGCTTGCTTGGCCTACGTCTCCCGCACGGCGCACTGGCTGGCCCACCCAGCTCCGCTTCGTGCTTCACGCCCTCCTGTCAAAGCAAGAGGGATGCACTCGGCCGAGCGGCCGGCTCACCTCCCCCTGCCCGACTCGTCGAGCGAGCGCGCGCGAGTTTCTTTTTCGATTGGGGGCGTGCGATTCGACGAGACTACGATTTCGCGGCCCTCGTTTGCGTCTCAATGAGGGTAATTTTGTCCCTGGCACGTGCATGCGCCACTGCGGCCAGTTAACATCGTACCGCGCCCCGGACGTTGAACCCGCTCCCTGTCCCTCGCCTTGGAGCCGCGAACCAAAAAAGATTTCGCGGCCCCCGAGGGCGGTTCCGAAGACGCCATGCGGCACCAGCTGTTGGTGGATGAAGGGCGCCCCCCCTGGCGACGTCGGGCACGGCGGTCCTGGATCTCCACAAAGCCTTCGAACACTGTAGCACGTACCCGACTACCTACCAGACAACCCCAACCCAACCCGAAGACTCGAATTTCGGGTTGGGGGGGTACGGGTTCCATGTGTGTTTTTTCGATGTTCCCCGACCCCCCCCCCCAACTGGAAATGGAGGGCAAATTGAGGCCTTCGGGTTGGGTTGGGGTGGTTTGGTGGGTGGTGAGCACCTCTTGTGGGCGGAGGCGCCCCAAGCACGGCTCCCCGCCCCGGTTGCCGAAACTGCGGATCTCGATGTGTACAGGTGAGCGTCTGGTGACCTTTTGGGGCATCTAGGGGACCGAATGCGAACCCTACCCCTACCCCCCACGATTTCTGAGGGGGAGGGTGGGGTTCACTTCGCTCGGGAGCTCCCGAACGGAGTGAACCCCACCCTCCCCCTCAGAAATCGTGGGGGGTAGGGGTAGGGTTCGCATGTGGCCCCCTAGCATCATTTCGGCGAGCACCACTCACACCTATTCGGCGGTGGTGGCGGGGAGCCAGGGGGGGGGCTCGTCGTCTTAAGCTTGCGTTCCTGCCCGTCACTGACGCCTCGTCCAGCGTCAGGCCCCCTCTGCACCGTGAGCTTCTCGTGGGCGACCTCGGCATCCAGGCCACGGGCGAGGAAGCCGAAGCCTCCCAGCAGCTCTTCGGTGGCCAAGGGCATCCCTGTTGCGCGTTGCAGGCACGGCGGCCCTCCACGAAAAAGGATACATCCTGGCCTCCACCCAGTCTCTCAGGGCACGAATGCGGGGATGGGCTCGCCAGCTTGGCCTTCACATCCAACGCCATAGTACGCAACTAGGGGTTGACTCGGCGGGAGGAGCTCCCCTGCAAGGTAGGCCCAGGTTCGCGGAGAGACTGGCAGGCGCTCGCAGGCGCCGCACCAAACTCACCAGCCTGGCCAAGCAAAGGGCTCGTCCGCACAAAGGTTGCTCGAATAAGATTCGTGCCGTCCGCGATGCGTGGCGCTTCCTGCTTGGGAATGGACCCCGCTCGAGTGAAAACCGGGCACGCATTCTAATGGCCAGCGCGCTGGGGGGCCAATCGATAGGGAGGAGGAGGAGGAGGAGGAGGAGGAGGAGGAGGAGGAGGAGGAGGAGGAGGAGGAGGAAGGATAGTCCTTCGCCTGTGGATCTGCAAGTCGGACCCCACTGGTGGACGCCTGCACGCGCCCCCTCCTGCACTGGGCCGAGGCGGTGTGGGAAGGCCGCCACCGACCCAACCAGCACCCCGCAAAGCCCCGCGTTCCCCTCCGACCCACCCCACCAGTAGGGGAGGTGGGAGGAGAGGCGGGACTGCGACGGCTGGGGACCGAGGAGGGAGGAGGAGGAGGAGGTGGAGGAGGAGGAGGAGGAGGAGGAGGAGGAGGAGGAGGAGGAGGAAAAGGAGGAGGAGGAGGAGGAAGAGAGGGAGGAAGAGGAGGAGGAGGAGGAGGAGGAGGAGGCGAAGGGCCGCGGTCGCGGCAGCCCAGGCCAAGCCAGGCCAGAGCCTGTGGCGCGGGGTCAAGGGGCCCGCTTCCGCCGTCCTCGCCCCGCCGGCTCGAGTGGAGCTGGCCCTCCCGTGCCCCACTCTGTGGCCGCCTCGGGGGGCTCTCTGGGAGCTTCGCCGGCTGGCTCCCAGCGCTCTGAAGGCCCTCGTGTTTGCCAGGACCGAGCTTCTGGAGCTTGCTTCCTGGGCCGAAGCTCGAGGTTTGGGAATCTCCAGGCCGTTTAGTTTTTGGAGCCCGTTCGCGCGTTGCTTCGGTCCGAAGGATATCGCTCCCCCCAGCGGCGGTCGGCCGCTGTGGCCTATCTTGGCCGAGATTTTTGGACTCAGGACACAGTGTGGCGTGCGGGGTACACGGATGACCGCACTTGTCAGCAGTGTGCCGCGGACATAGGCTGTCAGCACCATCGTTTCGCCAAGTGCCCAAGGCACCACGCCGTGCGCCACCAAGTGGCCGCCGAGTTGGGCCTCCAAGGGATGGTGTATTGATTCGAGCCCTCCGAGTCTGAGCCTCTCCTCTTCTCTCGTGGCATCGTGGAGCATCCCCTGGAGGACCCCTTCCCCGATCCTGTCCCCGCACAGGAAGAGCTGGGCCCGTGTACAGACCCTCCATTGTGCCAGGGCCGCGCCTATTCGGACGGCTCAGGACGGGGGCCGCCAGGGCTCAAGAACTACGGGTGGGGGTACGTCTTTTGGGATGACGACTGTTCGGCTACGAAGGCCATGCACGGCTCACTTCCTGGCCCGCATTTCCTGGGCACCGTTTTGGGGGCTGAGATTTCTGGCCTCATGCAAGTTTTGGAAGTCGCCTCTCCTCCCCTCTGTGTCGGCATTGACAATGCCACCGTCATCAAAGGCCTGCGCAGAGGCCAGAAGTGGTGCTGCCGTACCTCTCGCCCTCACGCGGACTTGTGGACTAGAGTGTGGTTCCTCCTAGGGGAAAGCTTTGCAGACCACGGTTCAGATTCCTTTGTGAAGGTTCGGGCCCACTCCAGAGGCCCAGCCGACGAGTCGCAAGATGCCTTCCTTGATTTTCAGGGGAACGGGCTTGCTGACGCAGAAGCCGAGGCAGGCGCAGATTAGCAGGCGGTCCCCCAGTGGAGGAGAGCCACCTGGACCTCTCGAATGGCCGAGGTCCAAGGGGTGCTGGGGCTGGTGGCGGGGATGACGGCGACGGTGGGGGATTTGGGAGACTCCACTCGGAGACCTGCCAATACAGGTGCTCGACCCCGTCGCCCTAGACTTAAAACAGGGCTAGGATCGGGATAACTCGCTCCAAAGCGTTCCGGAGCGCTCTCAGAGCGTTCCGGAACGCTCTGGAGCGGCCGCGGCGCCCAATACATCCTCCAAACCCGCCGATTCTCAGAGATTTCGAGTTATCCCGATCCGATTTTGTCCCGATCTTCGCGTCGTTTTAAGACTCCCTCCTGGCTCCACTCCTCGCGCCCTCCTCGGAGCACGGGGCGCTCGGCGCTGCACCAGGTGGCTGCCGCTGCGCTCGCTCCGTGCGCGCCGTGCGCGCCCTGGCACGCAGACCCCGTGGGGGGAGAGGCCTCGTGTCGATCGTCGTTGGGTCGCCCCAGAGGAGGGGGAGGAGGAGGAGGAGGAGGAGGAGGAGGAGGAGGAGGAGGAGGAGGAGGAGGAGGAGGAGGAGAGGAGGAGGAGGAGGAGGAGGAGGAGGAGGAGGAGGAGGAGGAGGAGGAGGAGGGGGGAGGAGGAGGAGAGGAGGAGGAGGAGGAGGAGGGAGGGAGGAGGAGGAGGAGGAGGAGGAGGAGGAGGAGGACAAGATTCCTGCCGCACTGCGCGGCGAGGCCCTGGGGCACGAGCTCCATCGAGCCGGCCACTACACGTGCTGCGCCCGCTGCGGGGCTCTCACGTGCGAGAGGGGGTGCAAGCTCGTCGAGGCCTGCAGGAGGGCTCCTGCCAACCCGACGGCGGCGTCCCGCCTCTCGCTCTTGGCCGGCGCGAGGCATCTTTACCGAGTGCAGCTCGCTCTCGAGGAGGCGTCCCGATCCCTGCTCCCATGGGAATGCGACGCCCTCTGGGAGCGAGCTCTCTGATCCAGACTTTCTCTTGGGCAGAGTTTTCTGTGCGGGGAGGGGTGAGGCACCTCAGCAGTGTGCCCCCATCCGCCGCCAGGACTGAAGGCTGGCTATGGCAGGGATCTGCCAGACGACTTCTCGCAGCAGACCTCCTCCTCACCCTGCCCCTCCCCCTCCCCCTCCCCCTCCCCCTCTGCCTCCCCGTCCCCGTTCCCCTCATCGCCCTCCTCCTTCTCCTCCTCCTCCTCCTCCTTCTCCTCCTCCTCCTCCTCTTCCTCTTCCTCTTCTTCGTCTTCTTCTTCTTCTTCTTCTCCTTTTCCCTCTTCGTCCTCTTGCTCCTCCTCCTCCTCCTCCTCCTCCTGCCCCTCCCCCGTCCCCGTCCCCGTCCACCTCCCTCTCATCGCCTCCCCCCCCCCTCCGGGCTCCCCCACACCCCTTCCCCTCCCGTCCCGCCCTCCCCTCCCCTCCCCCCCGTCCTCGCACTCCCTTCCCCCCCCCCGCCACCGCCCATCGCCCCCCCGGAGAGGAGGAGGAGGAGGAGGAGGAGGAGGAGGAGGAGGAGAAGGAGGAGGGGGAGGGGGAGGGGAGGGGAGGAGGAGGGCGAGGAGAAGGAGGAGGAGGAGGAGGAGGAGGAGGAGGAGGAGGAGGAGGACGAGGAGGAGGAGGAGGAGGAGGAGAGGAGGAGGAGGAGGAGGAGGAGGAGGAGGAGGAGGAGGAGGTCGTCGCCCTCCCCCCCTCCTCCCCCCTCCCCCCCCCCTCTCGGGGCGGGGGCGCGGCGGCGCCGCGGCGTGGGCCCCGAAGTGCACGCGCGACGCGTGCGCCGGCTGCAGGGCCAGCGACAGGGCGCCTCGCGCGAGGCGCGCGCGCGCGCTCGGCGGCGCGGCGGAGGCGGGGGCGCAATTACGCGTACGTCGGGCGGGTCCCTCGACGGGGGGAATATTCAGAACTAGTCCATCCAGTCTGGGGACGATTTTTGTTTGACTATTTTTGCTTGCATTTGTGATTTTTTTCATTTTTCGCCTATAGAAATAATCCATCAACAGTCTGGGGACGATTTTGTTTGACTGGTCTGGGGGCATTGGGGGAGCATGTTCTGCGTATTTGTTTCACTTGTCGCCCAAAGTCCCCCTGTAGGGGGACAGGCCCGACTTACGCGCACGCAGACTGCATCTATGCCCCGCCGCCGTGCCCGGCCAGGGCCATGCTGGCCCGGGCGTGGCGTTTTCGCCATCCTGGCCGAGGCCGGGAGGGTCTGCAGTCGGACTTGACTGGACAGGACACGCGAGAGGACGCAAGACACTTCCGAGGGCCACACTGCCATAGTAATGGAGGAGGCACGGGTCGCGAGACACGGGACACACGGGTACCCTTGATTTAGCAGGGTCGACCTACTAATCAGGGCCGACTGTATACACCATGCTGGGGCCCAGGATGACCCTGGCCTGGCACGATCGCGGTGCATAGATGCCTTCGTCGGAGGGTGGGCCCTTGCCACCAGTCTGGAACGGGCCTCAACCCGGCGGCGACGCGAGCCAGACTCGGCGGCGGGCCCGAGGCTCGAACATCGAGGCTCGAGGTTTTCGGGCGTCTTCGTAGCGTCTTGACGGTCGTCCGCCCTCGGGAGCCGTTCCAGCGGCTGCGCCTCGCCGAGAGCGTTCCGGGGATGCCTGGATCGTCCCGAACGGCCGCCAGAGACCCGAGGTGTGACCCGAAAACCGAACTCGGCGGCGCGCCCAGAGGTGAAGTGAGGAGGAGACCTTCCCAGAAGGGTGCAGGGCTTTTCTGAGGCCCTGGCGCCTTCTGAGAGGCTTCCATGTCCTCGGGGGAGGCTCAGAGAGCTTCTCGGAAGGCCGGGGGACTTCCGAGCCTTCTAAGAAGACCTTCTCCATCGTACTTCCCCCTGGACTCGCCACCGACGCAATCAACCTGCATTTGCTCGGGCTGGTAGCCCAGCGTCTCCATATCTCGGGCGACGTTAACCTCGTGCCAGCCCAGCTCGAAGCATCAGGTTTCATTTCCCGTGTCCGCAAAGGGATCGCTGCGCCTGCATAAGCAGCTACTCGCAAATCGCCTGGATCACTCGCGGGGAATCTACGATAAATTACATCGAAGCAGACATGCGTTTTTCGGGCGTTTGCGAGTAGGCACTTTGCGAGTAGTGGAACGCGCCCGGTGAGGAAAGGCGCAGTGCTTGAGGGCACCCTGCGGGCTCGGGAAACATGCAGCAATGGAGCGCGCGCACCCGTCCTCGGCATGTGCTGCCGGAGCGCGCGCGCTCGGAAAAACCAAGCAGTGCCGGAGCGCGCCCTTTTTTTGACATGGGTTGCAGGAGCGTCCCGTTCGGACACCAGCTACGCGCTTGAGCGATAGAGCTAGGTCGGGCATGTCCCCCTACAGGGGGATGTTGGACGAAACACGAAAATGAGTCAAACGATAGCCCGAAAGGATCTGAGATGGTCGAAACATCGTCCCCAGACTGTTTTTTGGGACTATTCTCGAGTATTCCTCCTGTAGAGGGGCAGGCCCGACCTTAGCGACAGAGAGGGCGGGAGAGGCAGCGCGGCGGCTGGGGGGGGGGGAGCGAGCACTGCATCGATGCGAGACCATGTCACAAGAGACCTAGCCAATCCACACAGTAGCCAATCCATATCATACTTATCCAGTAGGCCGCACAAGAGCCGACTAGACCAGATCGAACGAGACAAAGCGGGAACGATGAAGAGGAACTGTGTAGACAGGCGTGGCAGAATCCGCCTCCTCCTCACACTCCCCTCGCCCCGCCATCCTCTCTTCCTTGTCGTCCTGAACTCTACCCTTCTCCCTCTCGTCGTCTTCCTTCTCCTCCTCATCCTCATCGTCCTTCTACTCCCCTCCCACCCACGCCCATCCTCACGTCCATCTCGCTCTCTCTCTCTCTCTCGCTCGCTCGCTCTCGTTCCTGTTTGACTGTGCTCCCGATCCTCAGCCTCCTGAGCATCCGTGCCTGCACCTCTTGCCCGCCGCCAGTGCGTGCACACTCTTCCTTGCTTTTCTGGACACCACTTCTCGCTGGCCTTGCCATGTTTGATGATGAGTCGAGGCGGTGGGTCGGGGGACCGAGCAAGTGCTGGTTCCTTGGGCTTGGGTCGGGCCTGTCCCCCTACAGGCCGATTGTGGACGACTACTAAAAAATAGTCCAACGATACCCTAGAATATCCAAACATGGTCAAACAATCGTCCCAAGACTATTTCTGTTGCTGTGTTCGAACGTTCCTGTCGAGGGACATCGGGAGCGGCCAAGAGGGGGGTGTCCAAGAGGGGGGGGGGTGCAAATCACGACCGGCGGCATGTGCGCGGCCCGGTGGGGGGGGGGCCTGGGACGTAATGAAATAAGAAGAGGCGCCATGAAATCTGAGGAAAAATCATGGCCCGCGCCCTGTCGAGGAGGAGAAGGAGGAGGAGGAGGAGGAGGAGGAGGAGGAGAAGGGGGAGGAGGAGGAGGAGGAGGAGAAGGAGGAGGAGGAGGAGGAGAAGGAGGAGGAGGAGGAGGAGGAGGAGGGACAGGCCCGACTGCTTAAACCTCGGGCGGCCGGCGCTCTGCGGCCCTGCAGCCAAGGAGAGCACCCACACGTCCGCCCCCCGCGGGAGCGCCGGGCGCACGCGGCGGCAGCGCTTTTCCTCGGGTCGGGCCGGGCCCTCTGCTTCGGTGGCAACTCACGGGAGCCTCCCATACCATCGTGTTGGGTCTTGCAAATAGACGCTAATCGACGCTGATCGACGCTAGAGACGGAATGAAGAGGGTATACCAGGCTCCCATGATCTGATCTAGAACTCCACCGGAGGAATACAGTCGGGGCCTTGACCTAAGGAACCCGAAATAAGGGACGAGACCCCTTTTTTCCATAGGTTAAACTTCGATTTCCCAAACAAAAAGTTAAGCTTCGATTTTTTCCATAAGGGACTTCGATTTCCATAAGTTGAACTTCGATTTCCCAAGCAAAAACCTGAGGGAAGCCCGAGGCAGACTGTGAAGCAATCAAGGAGCACCGAGCCCCTGCCCAACGCAAAGGGTTCCTTCTCCAGGGCCCCGGCTGTCTTCAAAAACAGTCACAAAAATAGTCTTGGGACGATGGTTTGACCTTTTTGGGAATATGTTCGGATATTGTTTGACTACTTTGTATGTGTCGTCCGACATCGATCTGTATGGGGGACAGGCCCGACCTAACGCTAGCCAACCTTCGGGGTAGAAAGTGCCCAGAGTCGCTCCAGGCTTCCGCCAACTTCGGGTGGCGCCGAGAGGTGACACGGAGACGGGCCTCAAAGACTTGTTCGGGCGAGGCGCGACGTGAGAGACGGCGAGCATGAAGACGGCAAGGAAGGCGTCCATGCACGCAGAACGCTTTGAACAGGCTGACGGGGTCATCAAACAATAGCAGACAGGAAGGAGCCCAGTGGGGACTCAGCTCACCTTTACAGACGATCAGGGAATTTCCCATTCATTTCCTGACGAGAGCTTTCAATCGAGGACAATTAGAATAGGGTCAAACGAGACCAATGCGTGCACACGCTGACTTCTCCCGCGCGGCATTTGTCATTGAACGGGGGTCACAGCGAATATACAATTTGTCAGAAGGGGCCTACGGGGGCCTATGGGCAAACAGGCACCAAGCACCTGATGCTAGACACTCTTATTCGTTTTGCTCGCCGATCGAATGTACCCTCGCCCCACTATTTCCCCCCCACCCTCCCATACAACTACCCATCCTGTCCCTTTTTGTTCCTTCTCCTCCCCTTCACCCTCCTCCTCCTCCTCCACCTCCACCTCCTCCTCCTCTTCCTCGTCCTTCCCCCCTGTGCCATCCCAGTCCCCGTTCGCCCTCATGTTCCTCATCATTTTCCCCTGGCGCCTCCGAAGAGCCCGAAATAGACCATGGAGACAGAGCTGCCCGTCCACATGGAGCGTTAGTAGAGCTGCGCGTTCGGAAAGGGCCGGCGGGGGAGAGAGGAAAGGAACAAGGCGCAAGCGGATGGAGGGAGGGGCAAAGGGAAATGAGGAGGAGAACAGCGAGGAGAATGACGAAGAGAATAATCAAGGAGGAGCACGAAGAAATGGAAGCTTTCCCGCATGCGTAGCAAAGCCAAACCACTTGGTACGGAACCCAACCGTCTGGCATCGAAGTCAAACAGCGCAGATTCCCAAACTTGCACCAATGGCAAGCCACCACACAGGCTAACACACAGATTCTTCGCGAGGGTGAATGGTTGGCACGACATCGAATGATCCAACGATCTCGTTGCATGCATTAGGAAACTCTGGAAAAGAAGCCCGACTGGCCAAAACGAAAACCATATCAGCCGGGCGATGGAAGTACGATTGCGAAAAGGGGCAGACGCGTAAAACAATGAGCTGGCGGTGTGAATGCACAGAAATGGAAGCAATGTTTGGCAATTCGTCGCGATGCAAGGCAACGCGCAACTCCATAACGCCACGTAGACTCCTCAAAAATTCCTGGAAGACGGATCATATTGCGATGCAGATCTCTAGTGGTCCGGAAGCGACCGCTGGGGACTTCTCGAGAAATCCTAGGGATGCCTCGGTGATTCTGCCGAATTCCTCGAAGGTCCCGGCTTTCGTTCGGAGGACTCCTCGGAGATCGTTGAAGATCCATTTGGGTGCCACGCAAATTCCTGCACGGGGGGCAGGAGCCCTTAGGCTTCCTAGAGAAAGGCTGACGGGCACCTTCGGCCCCCTAAAGGTCACCAGTCGGGTTCTGCAGGACACCGGTGGATGTCTACAAGACCCTCGCAGATTCCAAAACGAATTCTTTCGGATTGCTGACGGAATTCAGCGCTTCCCTGACGAATTTCTTCTGGATTCCTCTGGGGTTCGTAGATTCCTGCGTGTCCCCCGGTGGATTCCAAACAGATTCCTGGAGAACGCACTCACGAATTCGCCAGGGTTTCCAAAGGATGCCTGAAGGTGTCCCTGAGACGCCTGAAAGAGTATTGAACAAGTCAGTGGAAGGAGGGGGAAGGCAGGGCGGCGGTCATCGGGGGGAGGAGAAGAGAGCCTCCCTCATCGCGCGTGGCCGCGGAGCCCCGCGCCGTCCTTGCCGCCGACTGAGCTCGCCGCCGCAATTTGGCGCGAGCTGCCGGCACGAGGGCGAAAGCCTCGTTTTGCGGGACGGTTCCCCCTATGTGGGCCGAAGGGTGCCCATAGGAAACACGAAAAAGAAAAGGGGGGGATGGGCGGAGGGGGGGGGGAGGAGGAGGAGGAGGAGGAGGAGGAGGAGGAGGAGGAGGAGGAGGAGGAGGAGGAGGCGGAGAGCGGGGCGGAGGCGAGGAGGAGGAAGAGAAGGAGGAGGAGGAGGAGGAGGAGGAGGAGGAGGAGGAGGAGGAGGAGCTATGGCGCTATGGCCGAGGGCGCAGAAGGGGATCCCGACTGGGCCTCGGAACGGGAGACGGGCGCGGCCACGCGCCCGAGAGGGAAGGCCGCCGCTAGTCCGAGTCCCCTGACTCGGGCTGAAGTGGCGGCGCGGGAGCCGAGGGGGGGTGGGGAGCCACGGGCGCTGGCCCGCTCGGAGCCGCTGTACAAGCTCGCGGCTCAGGGCCCCGACCCTCCTCTTCCTCGACTCCTCGAACGACCCCGACCACCCCGTCCGCCACCCCCGTCCCCACGGCATGGAGAGACTGAGCGGCGGCCTCGTGGGCAATCGGGGCGAGCCTTAGCGGGCCTAGCGCCTCTCCCGTCTTGGGGTGGCGCCCTCGCTGGGCCTGCTGCAGCATTCTCTGAACCCTCTCCCCCCGCGTCCCGCCCACCCCAGCTCCACCACCGCCCCTCTCTCGACGAGGCAGACAGGCACGGGTGAGGCCAATCGAAAGACGGTTTGGCCGCACAGCATGCACGCCACAACTGGCACAGATCAGCACACGGTCGAGCTCCTGGACCAGATGCCCTGGGCCGAACTGCTGGGGGTCACACTCACGGGACGCGAGGGATTTGAGTGACGAGGGGGTCGTGGCCTGTCGCCAGCACTGCCGACAGCCGATCGCGCCCTCGGGGAAAAAACAGAAATCGTGGGTGGTCGCCTTGCGCTCTCTGCGCCTTCGAGGAGCAGGCGGCAACGGCCGATGGACGACGGGGGACGCGAGTTTCGCCACCCGCTCGGCCGCGAAGGCCAGACATCGCATCCGCTGCTTCGCCTGTTCCAGCTCAAACTTAAACCCACGGATGACCGAAGACGATCCAGACAGATCGAGCGCGGCCATCTTCGCGAAACAATCAGCCCACATGTTGCCGAAAAATTCTCGAGGGGCTCTCCCGAGGAGATGCACGACGCAATGCCCTCATCCACAGACCTGTGAGCACGAGTCCAGGAAAAGCGGGGCAATCGATCCAGATCACTTTCAAACAAAGCGTGCAGCTGCCTCCAGACGCTGGCGTGAGGAGCTGTCGGTCGAGCATGCCTGCCAAACCATTGCTCCCCTTCCTGCGCCAGAGCCAGGTGATCTGTGACAAACTCAGACGGCCTGGACGCCAATTCAAGGCCTCGGAGAGCGGCAAACCTTTCGGCCCTGGGCACGGTTTGAATCGGGCCTCCGAGGCCTCCAAAAACAGCTTTGAACGGCAACAAATTCGGCGCGAGGGCCACTACAGCCCAGCCACACCGCCTGGCCTCAGGGAAATCGCTATCGAAACAGGACCCGTCCCCGAACACTTTAGACGGCCACGGGGCATCACGGGCCCCCCACTCTTTGACAGGCAGCAAGCTGGGCTCAGGGGGCCGAAACTCAGGGCGCATAGGCAGCGCGTAGAGCAGGTCGACCGTGGCGAAGTCCCGCTCCGCACCAGCACCCGTCTGGCCCAGCTCCCAGATGTCCTTCCTGACCTGCAGCACATCCTCGGGGCACGGGCACTGCTCCTCCCCCTCCTGCGCCTCGTGCACGGAGCAGTAGAACATCTCATGCTCGAGGTCAGCAGGCGCGTGACCGCAGAATTCACAAACTGCATTATCCGTGTAACCTGCCTCGTGCCGACGGGCAGGCGTCCACATGCCATCTGACTGCAGCTTGACCAAAGCACCTCCCAACCCGCTCGACAGCCTCTGCAAGTGCCCATGACGAAGGGCTCGCATCCAGATGTGCCGTCGGCTTCCGTCAGGCTGCCGAGCAGGGGCGCCAGGCAGGTGGTCCAATATACGATGGCTCTGCCAGCGCTCCAGGCTCAGGTACATGTAGTGCTGCACTTCGCTGGGACTGACCGTCAGCAAATCGATGCCAAAGCCCGTGTCGTCCACGAGGACCGTGGCACTGGCCATGTCCCACCCGACCCTGCGCAGAGTGAGCCAGAGCGCCGAGATAGGACCACGAGCGCTGGCCCAAGTGACTGCACCGCGAGCAGCCTCGAACTGGTCCCTCAGCGCCACCCAGGCCCTCTGCAGCTTGGCGAGAGAGCCGCGCGCGGCCCACACCCACACCGTGTACTGCTGCAACAGGCTGCAGGTTGCGTGGTAGATCGGGTCGAAGTTGCGCTGCTTCTGAACCGCCAAGTACAGAGTGAGAGAGCCGCCGCCACTGAAGCCACAGAAACTGCCAGCAACACTGCGCATCTGCTTCAGCTCGCCGTCGTTGATGCCGCTAACCGCCGCGCCGTGGCCGACCGACGGCAGCACACCGGTGGTCCAAAGGCGCGCCGAGCGCCAGCGTCCAGCACCCTTCTGCAACGCCTTCAACCGAGGACGCCGAGCATCCATCTTCCTGAGGCGATCCTTCTGGACACTGCGCACAGCAGCGCTGGCCGCAAGATCGTGGCCCAGGTAGCGCATGTGACGCTTGCCTCCAATCTTGAGCATCTTGGCATACAAGCGGAAATGATACTTCGACTGCCGAGTAGCGGCCACGTGCCCAGACTTGTCCAGCTGCAGAACAAGGCCGAGGGGTTTGACCGCATCGCAGAACACTCGCGTGGCTGTCGCCAGCGTGCGGGCACCTCGGGCATCGGCTCCAGCCCACGACAGAGCCACGTCGTCCACCAAGTCACGTGGTCGAACCTCAGGCGCAATCCGAGCAGTCATGCGTAAACTACGCGTCAGCAGCACCATCAGCAGCGTAGTGGCATGAGTGCACCCCGCCAGGATGCCCTGGCAGGCACGCTTCGCCTCCGAGAAGGAGTTGTACGCGAAGATCGTGCGCTCCTGCTGGTAGAGCAGCACGAGCATGTACGCCAACCTCAAGGGATACTGATTGGCCCTGCACTCGTCAAGCAGCGCCTGGTGCCGCACAAGCTCGTAGCACTTGAACATGTCCAGCAGCACGATCAGGGCATGGTCGCCCGTGAGGTGGGCCGTCTCCTTCTCGAGGGCCAGGTCGAAGGCAGCATCAGTGGAGGATCTGCCTCCCGTGTGCCCCCAAAACTCCTCGCTGGCGTTGTCCACCTCCCACTGGGCAGAGACAGGCCGACGGGCCCTCCCCCACACTCGAATGAGCGTGTTGAGGAGAGCGATCAGGCGCTCCCCTCCTCCTGGCTTAGGAAGGCGAACGAGCTTCGTCATGAACCGAGACTGGGGCCAGATGAGCAACTGCTCGCAGCGACAGAAGACGGCGGCCATCGCATCCAGGGCTGCGTCGGACAGGTGGTCCAGCGCCCGCGGGGCAATCTTGACCTGCCCCGTTCCCGTTGTCCAGCTGAAGGCCCGAATTGCACGACGAACGTCGCTGCCACTGAGAGGCGGCAGCTGGTCCCACTCCAGGTGGTCGCTGGGCAACTCGATCACCCCGTCCTCGTGCCTCTGCCAGTACTGGTACCAGTGCTGCACCTTACGATCGGCAAGCTGGTACGCGTGTTGGACCCCTGCACCGTAGTCGATCACCTCCTGGAGCGCCAGCGGCTTGGAGAACTTGTGAGCACGGCTGGCGCCACCCTCGAACGACGCCTCGGCCCACGCATGCCAACTGGCGGCTACCTTCTTCTCGTGCGCCCGCTGCTTGCCCTCTGCCTTGACAATGATGCGCTCGACCTGCTGGTCGAAATCCTCCTGCACAAACGCCAAAAACCCACGCACGAAGAAATCGACAGCCGACTTGTCAAGATGTGGCCATACATCAGAACGAGCAGCAATCCTTCTCAAGAAACTCTGAAATTCCAAGATGTGCCTCGCGGTCTTATCGCACAGCTTGCTGCAATACACCCTCCGCTGGCAGCGTGCTCCAGGAGCAGACCCCTGCGGTTCGCCAGCGGCGGCGGTCGCTCCCCCTCCATTGTCCCCCTTTGGGAGGCCTCTGGCAATAGTGACAGGTGCCAGGGGTGGAGGGGGGACCGCGGAAGAGGACGCCGAAGGAGACCAGGGCGCCGATCCAGCCGCCGCCGCCGCCGCACCACAGGACGCCGCCGCCGACGAAGCAACCGTAGCCGATGATGCCGATGGTTCCACCAACCCTGAGTAGCACAGACCTGGCAACCCGAAAATGGGAGGGTCAGACAGCTTCACGATGAACGATTCGAGAGCAGCGCGGACACGTCGAAAATGCCGCGCCCAGCGCGCTGCTGCAAGCCACGCTGCGACGTCAGGCGCCTTCCGCTTCCAAGACTGCCTCTCGTCGGGGTCGAACCTGGCCCACTCGAACATAGGCGACGCCGGTTTGGACGTGAACTTCGAAGCCTGCGGTCCGACAACATCGCACCGCCCCTGCAGCTCGAACTCGATGCCCAGCAGCAGCTGGTCCCACACGTCAGCCAACTGCTCCGAGGAGGTCGCCTGCCTAGTCTGGTCTAGCAGCGGGTCCCAGTCTGGCGGCGGCCTGGCGCAGCCGATCTTCGGCGCCTTGGTGAAGCCTTTGGCCTGCACCAGCTGCCGAATCCACATCACCTGCGGCTGGGCAGACAACCTGACCGTGACAGGCAAATGCGGCCACGTGTCTGCCTCACCGACTGCTGCATGGCCTATCCTCGGCACGACCTGGCAAGCCACGAAGAAGAAGTCGATCGTGCGCCCAGGGGGGGCCTGCAAGCAAGTCGGCACCGACGGCACCACCGCCACGCCATTGACGGAGTGCAGCCACGACAGCGAGCCCAACTGCTTGAGCTCCATATTGAAGTCCCCGCCCACTATCCACGGCATCTGCATAGTGTCGAGCACCTTTAGATACCGATACAACTTGAACAAAATAGCCAGGTTCTCTGGCGACAACTGCTCGTCAACCCGCATGTACAGAGAGACCATGACGAAGCCTCTCTTGCCACCGCAGTTGACGTGCGCCGCCACCATGCGCCCTGGCTCCAACGTCGGCCCCTCCAGCGCAGGGGGCGCCGCGATGAGCACACGCTTGGGCACCAAGACCGCCACGCCGCCCTGACTGCCAGAGCCCTGTCCTGGAAGAGCCGCCTCCCAGACACCGCGGTAGCCCTCGGCGAGCGCGTCCTGCTGGGCCTTTGCCAGGGCCCCAGGCAGAGCATGATGCTCCTGCACAGCGACGCACATGCTGGAACAATTCGCCAGGTAGTCAATCATGGGGCCGCCTGACGAGACATTGATGGTGGTGACACCGATGGAGTTAGCCATTGCGATGGACGCGAAGCACAGCCACAGCAGAACACGAAAGGGCGCCAGGGCATCAGCAGTCAGCGACCGCCTTGTGCCGCTTGCACCCGTGCTTAGCCATGATCTCCTCGATCCTACGCTTGTCGCCTCCTGCACTGGCAATCTCCTCGACGAACTCAGCGCTGTCGGCCGCATCCTGCTCCATCGCGTCGCCTTCGGCAGGCGGGCCACCGCCAGGCGCCCGCTGGGCCTCGGCAGCGGCAGCAGCATCTTCGTCCCGCTCCCGCTGATGCTTGGCCTTGGCCTCCTCGCTGAGCTGCTTGAGGCGCCCCAGGTCCTCCTTGAGGCGCTCCGACAGCCCATGCTCGGCGCCGAGGGAGTTGAGCACCTGGTCGAGCCCCGCCAACGTTTGGCCAAGCCCAACGATCGGCTCGTCCAGAGGCCCCTCGCCGTGCTCGGGCTGCGGCGGCAGCGGGGCCTGGCTCTGGAGCTGCCGCTGCTGCTCCTGCAACTCCAGCATCTGAGTGTCGAGCGCCGCAAGCTGCTGCAGCGCCGCCTGCTCCTGCTCCTGCAGCAGCGCCAGCTTCTCGCGGATCCCCACGAGCCGCCGCTGCTGGTCCTCCTGCAACTTCTGCTGCCTGCTGATCTGGGCACCGAGGTCGCGCAGCCTCTGGCCCAGCGGGCGCGCCGCCGCCAACTTCGCCTTGAGCTCCGCCTGCTCCTTGACGTACGCCTCCTTGGCACGCGCAAGGTGAGGATCGGCACTGCCCTCGACGGTCTTGAGCAGCTCGCCCAGCTCCCGCAGCCTCTGCTTGTCCTTATCTGACCCGCTGAGCTCCTCCTCTGCCTCAACGGGCGGGGCCTCAGCGCGCTTGAGCTTCGCGTTGGCGGCTGCCAACTCCTGCTTGAGCTTCTGCACCTGCACAGAGTCTGCCCATGCTGAGAAGGACCTCCCTGGCCTGCGAAGCGACGGCATCGGAGGGGCGCGATACTCCTTGAAGCAGAGCCCCTTGCCCAACTTGCACTTGGTGCAGGACGTCGCGTCGGCGAAGTTGAACCAGGGGAGGCCCTTGGGCCCGACGCAGCTCTTGCAGTACCATTGCCGCATGCTCTGCTCCGAGCGGTAGTGCTGCGGCGCCATCCTGCAAGCTGGCCACGCGGGCCCCGATGGAAACGAGCCGCCGTAGCAGCGCAAACGGGGCTGCAGGACTGGAAGTGGGTGCCCAAATCCCACGGTGAAGGCGAACGGTGGTCTGGCCGCGGACCAGCGGTATCCGTGTGGTCCCCAGGGGCACCAATCATCTTGAGCCAAAATGGCTACGGACTGGAGGAGGAGGAGGAGGAGGAGGAGGAGGAGGAGGAGGAAGGGAACGACGAGGAGGGGGGAAGAGGAGGAGGAGGACGAGGAGGACGAGGAGGAGGAGGAGGAGGAGGAGGAGGAGAAGGAAGGGGAGAAGGAGGAGGAGAAGGAGGAGGCGGAGGAGGAGGCGGAGGAGGAGGAGGAAGGAGGAGGATAAATGGGAGAAGGAATGGGGGGAGCGCAATGTGGGGGGAGGAGGAAGAGGAAGAGGAGGTGATAAGATGAGACCAGTTGCGAAGCGAGTATACAACACACGGCCCCCTCTCTGAGCTTCGCGAAGAAGGCAACGACATGGACGGGCGCCGCGACGAAAAACCTCCACGCCAGCCAGGGGCCTGGAATGCGTTCACCTTATGTCATGCACCTCCGCACTCCAACCTGTCACATTCTGGAAATACCAACCAACAATCATTGATGCTTGCATTCTGTGTTCAGAGGTGAGTCGATACTCTGTGCACTCAAGCAGCAGCTGTTCCGAAAATAGACGAGAAACGGGTGATGGTGGAATCGAAGCCAAGGAGGCAAGAGCAACGCCAGCAGCCTTCGCATAGCTCGCCTCCTTCGCCGCCCGCTCGGCCTCAGAGAAGACTCCCTTCGCCAGTCTCGGCGCCCGTTCATCGTCGTCCACCCCAGCAGCTGGAATCCGCGCTTCCGACGTGTCGGGCTCGGCGTCGGGCTGCACATCCAACTGCGCGTCGGGATAGCCAGGCGCCACAGCCGTTCCAGCGCTCCGCAACGGCTCATGCCGAACGACACCGAATCAGCCAGCAGGAAGTACTCGGCCACGACCACGGGCTGCGGCAACGACAGTGGCAGCGGCGCAAGCACCGCCAGCGACAGGGCAGCCATCCCCCGTAGGGGCCCTCACGTCAGCGCCCTTTGCGGGCAAGGCACCCTGGCTCGGCGCCGCTGATGCAGCAGCGGCCACCGAAGCTCCAGGGCCCCCGCACGCTGGGACCGTCGCCCCTGCAGCGGCAGCGCCCGCGGCGCCCTCGGCTGGGCAGACATCCCCCGTGGGGGCCCTCTGGGCGGCCTCCGCCCTGCGGGCCGCCGCCATTCCGCCTGCCATGCCGCCGTCCACCGCGACAGCGCCCGAGGAGAACACCGTGGTCCCGCAGGTGCGTACGAGGCCAGTGCAGCGCGGGTACGCGAACGGCTCGAATGGCTCCCAGTAGCTCGCCGACGGGGCGAACTCGGCTGCCTCGGCGCACAAAAGGGGTTGCGCCAACAGGCTCGTCGTGCACCCAAGCCTCGCGACGGGCACGATCCCCCGCTGCCTTGACTTGCACGCTCTGCTCCAGCCACCCGTCAGGCATCCGAGCGATGTTGACCACCTCCCGCAGCGCGCCGCCGAGACGGTGGCGAGGACTACCGAGGATGCG
Organism: Prorocentrum cordatum; assembly: GCA_963575745.1. NCBI lineage: Eukaryota > Dinophyceae > Prorocentrales > Prorocentraceae > Prorocentrum > Prorocentrum cordatum. Next base: position 35,854 of record CAUYUJ010018033.1, read on the forward strand.
GTCGAGCCTCTGGTGCAGCAGCAAGACACGGCCCAGCGCCTCCAGCCCCCTCGCGAGCTCGGCGGCCGCCTCGGGCGAGGGGTCGATGATGGCCATCGCCGAATGCACCGCCTCGTCCACAAGCGACTTGTCGGTCTGAAGGGCGCGCTCCTTCCGGAGGCGCCTGGCCAGATTGCTCGCACTCACTCTGCCGAGCCCAGGCCTTCCCACGTTGTGGCACACGCTCGAGCGTCGATCCGCCGCCCTGCAGGCCTCCCGCAAGCATCTCAAGGTCCCCTGCAGCGCCACCTCTACGCACCGGTCCGGACGCACATGAGCAAGCCGGCTCGAGCAATAGGGGTTTCGCCCGCTGGTGGACGGCTTGAGCCAAAATGGCTGAGGACAGGAGGAGGAGGAGGAGGAGGAGGAGGAGGAGGAGGAGAAGGAGGAGGAGGAGGAGGAGGAGGAGAAGGAGGATGAGAAGGAGAAGGAGGAGGGGGGCGAGAAGGAGGAGGAGGAGGACGAGGAGGAGGAGGAGGCGGAGGAGGAGGAGGCGGAGGAGGCGGAGGAGGAGGAGTGTGCCCGCTCAAGAACTCTGCTCAGGGGTAACCATGACACCTGCTGTTACCGATTAAAGGCCTTGGCCGCCTGGGAGTATCCTGGCCAGACCCCTCGCTCGAGCGGCTGAAGGTTTCCCAGCCCCGTCTGGGCAGGAGGGCCACACATCACCGCAAGGCCTCTCAAAACCACGTTGTCCCTCGCCGAGCACAGCCCACGAGTGGGACAGCAAAACACTGGAACGTGGAGAGTGGGCTCTAATCGTGTGACTGGGGTGAATGACTCTGTCAGCAACCCTGGCCCCTGCAGGCACGGGGGGCGAATTACCTGCCACGCGCGGTTCCACCGCCTGGCGGGGGCTCGCCGGCCACTCGACGACATCCTGCTTAAAGGCCCCCCCGGCTCTCCGGGCGGCGACGGCGCGAGAAGCGGGAGCCCGCCCCGCCGTCTCGGCCCTCTGGCCGCCCGACACCATGAGATGCGGCAGACCGGGCGAGCGAGCGAGCCGCTTGGCTCTGAGGGTGCTTGGGCCGTGGTGGGGCGCGCTCCATCCGAGACGCGCCCGCCCGAGGATCCGCGCGCGCGCGCTCCTCCGCCGCGGCCACCAAACGTTTCCGAATCCTGCTGGCAAGCTTCTCGGCCTCCTGGGCCCGATGGACCTCGGCCCCCGACGGCCGGAGGCGATGCGTGGCCGCCTCGGCCTGGCGGTCGGCAGTGCCGCTGGCCTCCATCCCAAGGCCAGGGATGCCCCACAACTCGGCCCTGGAAGCCGCTGGCATGAGACTCCACCCCGTGGGTCGTCGGCTGCGCCTCGCCAAGAGCTTCCCAGAGGCGCCGCCAGAGGTCCCGATTGGCGCGCCGCCCCTGGCCGCGAGCCGACACCCCTCGAACTGCGTAGCCCGAGTCGGCGATGAAATGAAGGTCACGCCCAGGGACCGCGCAGACCTCCACCCACCGAACCAAAGCCCAAAGTTTCGCACGATTGACGGTCTGCACGGGTCCTGGGGCCCCTCCCGAGCGCCCCTGGACGTCGGAGACCTGGGTCCAAGACTGGGCTTCTACACGCAACCGCTATGGTACAACACCTCCAGGCACAGCGTCTGGGCCTAGGATCTCGAGTGCTCACTCCGCCCGACCCGTCCCCCGCCCCCCACCACTCGGTCCCAGGGTCCGTGCCGCTGCCGCCTGCTGCGTGGGACCAGCTCGACTCGATGGGGTCACAACCTGGAGGGCTGATCTCTGTCCAGGTGGATGGCGGGAGACCTCTCAGCCAGAAGACGGGAAAGGACGCGGCTTACTCCAGGGCTCTCTCCTCCACATCCTGCGCGTCTACGCAGGCCTGCAGATTGCAACTGGCAGCACGCCACCAGTGACGAGGGACATCCGTCTCGACAACACCAGCAGAGCAACGCTGGCAGATAGCATGGCACTCCTCAACCGTACCCTCCTCGAGCGGCCGGCCCCCCTGGACCAGGTCGCAGCCGTGGCCACCGCCGTGAGAGAGCCCTTGAACCGAAGGGCCTGCTGGGAGCCTCTCTTGTCCAGCGCAGAGAGCCACGGGCGGAACGAATAGAGGTCGAGGCCACCTTGAGCCCCAACCCCTTGGCAAAACCCAGACCGACGCGAGGACCTCCGGAACGAACGGCTCGAAGTCGGTACAGTCATCGGCCTGACCTGAGGAACGATACATAAGGAACGAAGCCCCTTTTTTATCCCAAGGAATAACGCATAAGGAACGATACATAACGGATAACGCATAAGGAACTGTAAATAACGCATGCAAGCCTTAGGAACGACCGAGCCCCTTTTGAAAAGCAAGTGTTTCCTTATTCGAGCCGCTCACTGCAGACATGGGCAAGGAGCTCTAATCTCCAAAGGCTGCCAGAGGGGGTCAGCCGCTCGAGGCGTTGGGGATCCTGCGGAAGCCACCGGTGGTCCACCAGCACCGCCAAGGCTCCAGAGATAGGCCTAGAGGCCCGAGCCCTACGCAGGCGGCCCACCTTGGAAACACGCTTGATCTTGTGAAGCTGCTTCAGACCCATGGCCACACGAGCTTCGTGCTTGCGACGCTGCTTGCGACCTGAGCCCCGATCCGGGCCTGGGTCGGCCACCGTGCTAGAGGGCTTGATCACGCAGCTACCCTGGGAGTGCTTTACATCCGCTTGGGAGGTATTCCTCGCGAGACCCAAGGAGCTGGCAACCACCACCGACTTCCCGGAGATGTTCAGTCCCAGGGACTCGGCACCTTTACAAAATCCAGAGCGGCACCCGCAAGGGCCTCCGTCACGACATGCACTGGGCCCTCGGCCCTCTGGTTGATGTCATCAATCCACTGCGCTGAGGCAATGCCTCTAGGACAAAATATTGCATGCACGCTCTCAAGCGTATCGTGCAGCACCGCTCTCGCAAAGTTATTAGCGTCTCCAAATCCAGTGAGAATGGCGGCCGTGGACTCGATTGAACGGGAGAGGAGGAGTAGGAGGATAAGGAAGAGGAGGAGGCAAAAGGAGAGGAGGAAATGGAGGAGGAGGAGAAGGAGGAGGAGGAGGAGGAGGAGGAGGAGGAAAGAGAGGAGGAGGAGGAGGAGGAGGAGGGAGCGGAAAGAGGAGGACGAGGAGGAGGAGGGGGAGGAGGAGAGGATAACGGGAGGAGGAGGAGGAGGAGGAGGAGGAGGAGGAGGAGCAGGACGAGGAGGAGGGGGAGGAGGAGGAGGAGGAGGGGAGAGAAGGAGGAGGAAAAGGAGGAGGAGGAGGAGCAGGAAAAGGAGGAGGAGGAGAGGGAGGAGGAGGAGGAGGAGGAGGAGGAGACGGAGGAGGAGGAGGAGGAGGAGGAGGAGGAGGAGAGAAGAGGAGGAGGATGGGGGAGGAGGGGAAGGAGAAGGAGGACGAGGAGAAGGAGGAGGAAGAGGAGGAGGAGGAGAGGGAGGAGGAAGAGGAGGAGAAGGAGGAGGAAGAGAAGAAGGAGGAGGAGGAGGAGGAGGAGCAGGAGATGGAGGAGGACGAGAAGGAGGAGGAGGAGGAAGAAGAGGAAGAGGAGCAGGAGGAGGAGGACGAGGACGAGGAGGAGGAGGAGGAGGAGGTCCTCCCCCTTTCACATCGTCCCTCCTCCCCCCATCCCACCCTCGGCCTGTCCCGCTCCTCCTGGTCCACGCAAAAGACTCCGTGGCGCTGCATGCCCGTCCTCACGACACAAGTCCTCACAATCCATTTCACCGCGAGCTCTGCTGAGACAGGATCACAGGACGCACCGACGGCGTGGTGTATCTGCGGCACTTCGGGGAAGGCTCCTCCTGAGATGATGGAGGAATTAGAACAGCAACAACAGCAGCAGCAGAGGGGCACGGAAAGGGAGGAAAAGAAAAGGAGAAGGCGTGGGAGGGGATCATGAGTTGAAGGTGAGGACGGGAAGTAGGACAGGAAGAGCAGGAGGAGGGAGGACGGGAGGGGGGAGGGGGGAGACAATGCACGGATGCAACACGCACACGGCACCGAGCCTATAGAAGCAGCTCGACTTCAACACTCACGTGCGGTGTGCGCTCGATCTCAACATGCGTGTAAAGAACTGCCACATCTACACGTGCCGATGTGCCGCCCACGCGTGGCTCGGACGG
>CAUYUJ010018033.1:45000-117500 GCA_963575745.1 Prorocentrum cordatum
TATGATAAGCTATGCTATGTCATGCTGCACTGTGCTATGCTGCGCTATGATGTGCTATGATATGCTATGCTAAGCTGCGCTATGCTATGCTATGCTATGCTATGCTATACTATGTTGCGCTATGCTATGATACGCTATGTTATGGTATGCTGTGCTCTGCTATGCTAAAGCTCAGCGAAGCTAAGATTAAGGTAAGCTAAGCTAAGATAAACCTGAGCTCAGATAAAGCTAAGCTAAGCTAATCTGAAATAAGCTAAGCTAAGATGAGATAAGCAACGCTAAGCTAAGGGAACGCAACTGGGGGAACCGCGGCGCGGATACTGGGGGAACCGCCCGGGCCGGTTCCCACTGCCCGGCCCTTTAAGCCAAGAGAGCAAGAACCCTTCTAGGCAGAGCCTAGGTAGGGAATAAAGATGGAATGCACCGCACCGCAATTCATAATCAAATGTCAACATCCACTACAACGAAACGATATGATGCAACCGCTGCGCAGAAGAAACGCAACGCAACCCGTCGCAATGGAAATGATGCTCGGGAAGGGCCCAGCTCTATGCAGCTGTGGGTAGCGCACGGCGCAAGGTAACTCGGCACAAGAGCGGACACTATCAACGTCACCGAAGATCCTCACATCCACGAGAAACGGGCGTGATGCTCACATGTGGACAGGGCCGCTGGGGCCTTCGGTGAAGCTCATTTTGGGTCCACGCAGCGTGTGAGGGGTGTGCCGAAACGGGCGTGACGCCCACACGTAGGTGGTGCCTCTGGGGCCTTCGGTGAAGCTCCCTATGGGGGTCACGAAACGCGTGAGTGGTGTGCCGAAACGGGCGTGACGCCCACATGTTGACGATGCCGCTCGGGCCCTCGATGGAACTCCCTATGGGGCCACCAAACGTGTGAGGGATGTACCGAAACAGGCGCCGTGGCGCCCACATGATGGCGGTGCCTTTAGAGCTTTCAGTGGAGCCCTCTATAGAGCCACACAACGTGTGAGGGGTGTGCCGAGACGTGCATGCGGGGGGCCGGAGGCAGGGATTGGAAGAGGGAGGATGGGGAGGGGGAGGAGAGGATACGCAGGGCGCTGCCTTTTCAAACCGAGGACACAACACCACAGGATGGTTAGGGAAAAAACGCCAGGGAATGGACCCTTCACGCATGAGCCATACCATTATCCTGACAAAGGACACAACCATAGACAGGTGTGGGTGCCGCAAGGCCAGTGTACAGAAGAAATGGTGATGGGGCCACGACGCGTGTGAAAGGTGCCACAGTTGGGCGGGGCCACCATGTGGCCGTGGCCACTGGGGCCTTCCGTGTACCTCCCAATGGGGCCACGAAAAGTATTCAGGGTGCACCGGACTACGGCGGGTCGCCATGCGAACGCACCTCCTGGGGCCTTCGGGGGAGGCTCCCAAAGGGGCCCCGACACGTGTACGGGTGTGCCAGAACTGTGCAGGGCCGCCACGTGAGCGCAACCACTGGGACCGTCGGCGGAGACCCCTGTGGGGCTCCAACACGTGTGAGGGGTGTGCTGACTGACGTGGGGAAGGGGCCGCAATACGCCGTAGCCACGGCGGACCTGCACATGTAGGGGGCAAACAAACCTACCTCGCTTTTGACCGCCCTCGCCCCCCAAGAGATACCGAACGATGCCAAACTACGGCCTGCACTGGTCAGGCCGCTTGACGAGGAGGCGCGTGATACAACTCGGTTCTGCCTGGAAGCGAACGCGGGGCAGGCAGTTCACGCTCTGCACGTGGGGCCACGAGGCGCGCCAGGAGCGCGGCGCCGAGCTTGGCGGGGGGCACCGTGACCCTGCCACGGTGGCCGTGGAGCGCGTGAGGGGCGTGCCGAAGTTTGACGGGCGAAGAACGGGCGGGGGCGCCTGTCCCAGGGCGGCTGTCGGGGGCGCCTGTCCCAGGGCGGCTGGAAAGTCTATACCCTTGCGGTGGCACCGTAGGGGTGTAGACTTTCCAGCCGCCCAGGGACAGGGCGCCCCCGACAGCGAAAAAGTTTCTGTTATACGTTATACCGTTCTTCGCTGGCTGAGAAGTGGGCGGGGGGGGGGGGACGCTCTGCGAGCGATGTCCCAGGTGATTTTGGTGGGGCTCCCCATGGGGCCACGAAGCGCTCGAGGAGCGTGCTTCAACGCGCGCAGAGGGGACGCCGTGTGCTCCCTGCCGCCGGGGCTCACGGTCGGAGCTCCTGGTACAGCCAGGGGCGGGGTAAAGTGCGTGCCGAGAGGGTGCCTTCGGTGGAGCCTTCCATCTGGGGCAGTGAAGCACGTGAGGGGTGTGCCGAAAGGGGCGGAGGACGCCATGCGGAACCTGCCGCGAAAGCCACCAAATCAGGCCACGACGCGTACGAGAGGCGTGCCGAAGTGGGCGGGGGGCTTTATACCAACCATGCCGAAGGGAGCTTCGGTGCAGCCCCCATGTGGGCCACGAAGCGTGTGACGGGTAGGCCGAAATGGGCGGGGGGGAGCATGTAACACCACGCCACTGAGGCCTTCAGCGCAGCCCACCGTGGGGCCACGAAACGCGGGAGGGGTGTGCCGAAATAGACAGGGGGCCGCAATGAAACACCTTGCCACAGAGGCCTGCAGATAAGCTTCATGCGGCGACACGGAAAGCGAAAGATGTGCAAACGTGCGAGATGTGTTTTTTCGACAGCGGCTGAGGAACCTCAGTCCAGCAGCTCGACCCCCACATCTTGCACTGGCGGGTCAAAAACCAGTACGGCCTTGTGCAGACGGCGTTGATAATTCTGCCTTCATCCCCGCGACTCGTGCGCGGCGTTGCACTGCGATTCAAGTCCAGCCTGATGCACCACGACTGAGCACCGAACACGTGGACAGCCGCGGCCTCTTTCATGAAGGTGGCAACCAGATGCGGACCAGGCTACAGTCGGACTCGATTGCATAGGACACGCGAGAGGACACGAGACCCTTCCGAGGGCCGCATGAATGTAGGATGCCTGGGTCGCGAGACACAGGACACGAGGGTACCCTTGACTTGGCAGGGTCGACCTACTAATCTGGGCCGACTGTAGGCGATACCACCCCAAAGGGTCATGCCTGCTCCAGCCCACGCCAGCCCAGCGCCGCGGAGGCGTGTGGATGCGAGGGCGCGGCGCGCTCCTTAGGCGCGCCAGGGAGAGGTTATCCTGGAGGTCGATCATGCCCGCTCCAACCCAAAATAGAAAAAAAGGCTCAGACGACGCTAGCCAACGTTGGCCCCAACCCCAGCGACTCGTGCGCGGCGCCGCACCGAGACTGGCAGCGAAACGTCTGCGCCAAGACTACAAAAAAAGCAGCTCCAGGCCGCGACCTCTGTCGAGAAGGCGGCAGGCAAGTTCGGAGACGCAGCGCAGTTCCCGCGCCACGCAGGCGACGCCCCAGGGCTCATGCCTGCTCCCGCCCGTGCAGCTCAGCGCCGCGGGGGCGTCCGGCGCACAGACGCGGCGCACTCCTTAGGCGCGCCAGGGAGAAGTTGCCTCGAGGCATCATGCCCGCTCCGACACAGCCCACCGCCGGGGCGATCGGGAGGGAGGAGGGAGGAGGGAGGAGGGAGGAGGGAGGAGGGAGGGAGGAGGGAGGAGGGAGGAGGGAGGAGGGAGGCCAAAAAAGCGCGGCGCGGTCCCTCAGGGCGCGCCGAGACCGAATTCCAAGCACAAAGCGAGCTACAGCATTGCCTGCACGCCACGGGCACCCTCGGGGAATGCTCGGTTGGACCCTTGGCCCCCTCGGGGCAACACGAACCCAGGCACCCCACTCACAGAGGCACGTGGGCGTTGTCCTCCTCCCCTGGCGACCCTTTCGCCGGAAGAACGAGGAACTTCTCGCCGGCGCCCCCTTCCGCATCGCCGCCCACGTCCATGTGCAAGCTCACGGCGCCGCCGCCGTCCAGGCCGACGCGGCCGTGGGCCAACACCTTCTTCCGCAGCGTGCGCCACAAGCACAGGGCCCACAGGCATCCGCCAGCGGCCACAGCAACAACGCCGATCTCCATGCTGCTCGACTCGGTGCCCGCCTCGACCTCGGCCCCCGTGGGCTCGGCGGGCGGCGCGGGCCCGCCCGACTGGACGCCCGTGCCTCGAAGGGTGCCCGATGCCGCCGCCGGCGCCGAAGCAGGACCGTCAGACCCCATGGCCTCCTCCAGGAGGCGCCGAGGGCGTCTTGCCTGCGGTGCCTGCGTCGGTACCGCAGCTGGCGCCGGCATGCACAATCTCCACCCACCTCTCTGCACACTGAAGTCGGACGACCACACCATGCTCCCCGTCGGCGTGACGCCATCGGGACCCGAAATTCCAGAAAACGTCTCTCCGTCGACGACGAGGTAGTCGAAATACGACTCCACATCGAAACTCTCAACGACGATCGGCGCTGCATTCGTCTCGTCGATCTCAACCGTACACTTCTCGTTGGCACCGTAGTTCTGCGGATAGTTCGCGCTCTGCACACAAGTGCCGTCTAACGAGCACTGGCCGATAACGGCCGCCCACATGTGCTGGGGAGCGGGCGTTGGAGGGATGGTCGCCGTCGTTGGTGCCGCAGTCGGGGCAATTATCGGTGCCGCTGTTGGGGAAGTGGTCGGTGATGCCGTCGCCGTATCAGTTGGTGCAGTCGTCGAAGAAACTGTCGGTGAAACTGCTGGGGTTGGCATGCACAACTTCCACCCGCCCTTCTGCACGCTGAAGTCGGACGACCACACCATGCTCCCCGTCGGCGTGACACCATCGGGACCCGAAGTGTGAGAAAACGTAACTCCGTTGACAATGATGTAATCAAAATACGACTCCACATCGAAACTCTCAACGACGATCGGCGCTGCGTTCGCCTCGTCGATCTCAACCGTACACTTCTCGTTGGCACCGTAGTTCTGCGGATAGTTCGCGCTCTGCACGCAGTTGCCGTCTAGCGTGCACTGGCCGACAACGGCCGCCCACATGTGCTGGGGAGCGGGCGTTGGCGTCGGGGACGGAGCAGTTGGTGCAGCCGTTGGTGCCGTAGTCGGCACAGCTGTTGGTGCCGCTGTTGGGGAAGCTGTCGGCGATTCGGTCGGCGCAGCAGTCGGCGCAGTGGTCAGTTGCCCGGTCGGTGCTGCAGTCGGAGCGGCAACTGGTGCAGCTGTCGGCGCACTCGTTGGTGGTGCAGTCGGCGCAGCAGTTGGTGCCTCGGTCGGCAGAGGCGTCGGTACTGGTGTTGGGGAAGCGGTGGGTGCTGCTGTCGGTGCGGAGCTCGGTGCTGCCGTCGGTGCAGAGCTCGGTGCAGTCGTTGGTGCCGCAGTCGGGGCAATGACCGGTGCCACTGTAGGAGAAGCAGTGGGTGATGAGGTCGGCGTAGCAGTCGGGGAAGCCGTCGGTGCTGCTGTTGGCGCGGCTGTATGCGTTGCCGTCGGCGCTGGGGTCTGCGGCAGAGCCGGCGTTGGTGGCGGTGCAGGCGAGCACAACCTCCACCCGCCCTTCTGCACGCTGAAGTCGGACGACCACACCATGCTCCCCGTCGGCGTGACGCCATCGGGGCCCGAAGTGTGAGAAAACGTAACTCCGTTGACAATGATGTAATCGAAATACGACTCCACATCGAAACTCTCAACGACGATCGGCGCTGCGTTCGTCTCGTCGATCTCAACCGTACACTTCTCGTTGGCACCGTAGTTCTGCGGATAGTTCGCGCTCTGCACGCAGTTGCCGTCTAGCGTGCACTGGCCGACAACGGCCGCCCACATGTGCTGGGGAGCGGGCGTTGGCGTCGGGGACGGAGCAGTTGGTGCAGCCGTTGGTGCCGTAGTCGGCACAACTGTTGGTGCCGCTGTTGGGGAAGCTGTCGGCGATTCGGTCGGCGCAGCAGTCGGCGCAGTGGTCAGTTGCCCGGTCGGTGCTGCAGTCGGAGCGGCAACTGGTGCAGCTGTCGGCGCACTCGTTGGTGGTGCAGTCGGCGCAGCAGTTGGTGCCTCGGTCGGCAGAGGCGTCGGTACTGGTGTTGGGGAAGCGGTGGGTGCTGCTATCGGTGCGGAACTCGGTGCTGCTGTCGGTGCAGAGCTCGGTGCAGTCGTTGGTGCCGCAGTCGGGGCAAGTATCGGTGCCTCAGTGGGGGAAGCAGTGGGTGATGAGGTCGGCGTAGCAGTCGGGGAAGCCGTTGGTGCTGCTGTTGGCGCGGCTGTATGCGTTGCCGTCGGCGCTGGGGTCTGCGGCAGAGCCGGCGTTGGTGGCGGTGCAGGCGAGCACAACCTCCACCCGCCCTGCTGCACGCTGAAGTCGGACGACCACACCATGCTCCCCGTCGGCGTGACACCATCGGGGCCCGAAGTGTGAGAAAACGTAACTCCGTTGACAATGATGTAATCGAAATACGACTCCACATCGAAACTCTCAACGACGATCGGCGCTGCGTTCGTCTCGTCGATCTCAACCGTACACTTCTCGTTGGCACCGTAGTTCTGCGGATAGTTCGCGCTCTGCACGCAGTTGCCGTCTAGCGTGCACTGGCCGACAACGGCCGCCCACATGTGCTGGGGAGCGGGCGTTGGAGGGGATGCCGGAGTTGGCAGGGGCGCTGGTGCAGGGGAGCCAGGCACCCCCATCAGCTCGTCAATCCAGTCACGTACGTAGCTGACCCGAGACCAGACCCCAGGGTACTGCTCCATCGCGCACCCGTAGCCCCACGATGTGGCTCCGTGCAAGACGTAGGCAGCGCCACCAGACGCACAGACGAGCGGCCCGCCACTGTCTCCCTGGCAGGCGTCGGTGACGTCCCCGGCGCCGTTGACGCCCTGCGCGCAAAGCATGTCATCGGTGATCGCCGCACTGCCATAAGCAGCGCCGCAGTCCAAGTTGCTGAGGATGCTCACCTGCGCTTCCTGCATGGAGTCAGGGGAGGGCCCTCCAGAGGAGAGGGTACCCCACCCGGTGATGAAGCACTCCTCACCGACAGCGATATTCTCATTGGGCAAGCATGCTACCCCGATACACTCATTCAAGGGTGCGGCATCGACCAGCTCCACCAGGGCGAAATCGTATCGCATCGTCGAGCTGTCATAGTCTGGATGCGAAAACACTTCCTTCACCTGTAGGACCACCTCGGCCGCATCGGTTGTGGACTTGCTGAAGCTGCCCGCCACGATGGAGAACGACCACCCAACACAATGGGCAGCAGTCAGGACCCAGTTCGAGGCGACCAGTGTTCCTCCACAGAAGTGCCCGTAAGAAGACGACGAGAGGGAAACCTGCCACTTCCACTCGCACGACGTGGCGTCTTGCCCACCCACGATGCGCTCGCCGCGTCGCGTTTCCCAGAGAGTGTAGTCGGTGCCCTTTTCGCCGCAGACCGGCGCGGGCGTCGGTGGCGGCACGGTGGGTGCAGTCGCTGGTGTTGGCGAAGCGGTCGGCGATGCTGGAGGCGCAGCAGTTGGTGCTAGGATCACCAAATTGACAGTGGGTGAAGAGGTCGCACCGTCAGTGATACAGCCGACGCATGTCTTGGCAGTCAGGAGATCCCACCTCTCTGCAGCAGTCATAGACCCAGCGGTTGGATGCGCCTCGTACATCCTGGCAGCGAGCCCCGAAACATGTGGGCAAGCCATGGACGTGCCGGTGGCGTACCAACTGTGGGTGTCGCTGAGTGGCCCCGCCGAGAGGACCCTCGTGCCTGGAGCATAGACATCGACGCAGGAGCCCCAATTGCTGTACGAAGATCGGTCCCATGAATCCCCCCAAGACCCGCCAAAAGCTGCTACCGTGATTGCCGAAGGAACGCCTGCGGGATTGAAGCCGCACGCATCCTGGTTCGAGTTCCCTGCAGCCACCACCACCGTCACACCATCGGCCACTAACGCGTCTATCGAGGCCTGCTCCGAGAGGCTCGTGCCCGCGCCCCCGAGACTCATGCTAACCACCGCTGGCCTGTTCCCGGACGACAAGATCCACTGCTCGGCTAGAATGGACCACGTGCTCCAGCCGGAGCCTTCATCATCCAAGACCTTCATGGCCCAGATCGTCGCGCCGTCGGCGACGCCGTATGTCGAAGCCCCCACCGTGCCCGCGCAGTGGGTGCCGTGCCCCTGGGCGTCGGCAGCACACGTTGTGCTGAGGGGCGAGCACAGCGTGACATAGCCAGGGTACGCTCCTGAGGCGGCCACGTCCACTCCAGCGAAAGCCCGGCCGCCAAACTCGTTGTGGGTTATGCGGATCCCAGTGTCCAGCACATACACATGTACCCCCGCACCCCGCCCCCGGACCACGTCCGCTTCGACGTACTGGATACCCCATGGGTAGGTCTGCCGCTGCAGTGGTAGCTCATCTGCCTCGAACGGCTTCATGTCTGGGACCCTTTTTAGGAACTGGTCCTCTTGTACAAACCTGACACGACCCGTGTACTTCACCAGCAGCGCGTTGAGAGCTGTTTCCGTCGCGCTCCCCGCCACAAACGGCACCTCACCTCTGCCCGGATGGCTCCGCTGCCCGTTGCTGAACTCCCGGCTCATGCGGCGCATCTCCTCATCTGTAGCATCGTCCGCCAGCACGATCGACCACTGGCGCTCCGCCCCAGCGTCGCCTGCTCTCGTGGAGACAGTGTAAATCGGCACAGCAGGCATAGGCATTGGACCTTCCGCCGTGACGAGCTCCACCACCACTGCGCACACAAGTGCCGCTCGGGCGGACGCCCATCCCGCCCAGCAAGCAGCCCTCATGGTGCCTGCGAGTGCAAGTTTTGACGATCTGGGAGTGAACCCTCGGCAAAGCTCGCCCGAGCGAGCGAGCAAGAGCTGTAGCTTGAACGCAAACTGCTCGAGCCAAGCAAAAAAAACGTGCGAGACACGTGCGAAACGGGGGGGGACATGAGCGAAACGCCTCGGACGCAACCTGCACGAGGCGCGCGCGACGTGTGCGAAAACGGGCTGGGGGGGACCGCATGCAACACCGTGTCACTCTGTGTGTGGCCTTCGGCGACCCCCCCTCCCGGGGGGCACGAGGCGCCCGAGGGGGGCGTGCCGAAGTCGACGGGAGGGGCGCGGGCACCACCACGCCGCCGAGGTCCTCGGCGGAGCTCCCCGTCGAGACGCGGAGCGCGCGAGGGGCACGCCGAAACGGGCGGGGGGTCGGGGAGACGTAAGACCCGGGTACGGGGGACTCGGGTTGGCCTGACGGGGCCATCATCAAAACGACGAGGCCCAATCTGAAATCTGACGCGAGCTCCCGCTGCAAACATCCTACGCAGGCTGGACCGTTAAAATCCCAAACGCGCTCGTCCAAAAACGACGGCAGACCCGAGTTCCGGCTTACTCGGGTCTGACGTCTCCCCGAGAGGGGGGGGGGCGCATGCAGCAGCCTGCCACTGAGGCCTTCGGCGGAGCTCCCCGTGGGGGCCACGAGGCGAGCCGAGCCGAGGGGCGTGCCGAAGTCGACGGGAGGGGCGCAGGCACCACCACGCCGCCGAGGTCCTCGGCGGAGCTCCCCGTCGAGACGCGGAGCGCGCGAGGGGCACGCCGAAACGGGCAGGGGGGGGGGGGGCGCCTGCAGCAGCCTGCCGCTGAGGTCTTGGGCGGAGCTCCGCCGCGGTGGCCGCGAGGCCGAGGCCGAGGCCGAGGGGCGTGAGGAGGGCGGGCGGGGCGGCGCCGTGCCGCGCCCTGCCGCCGAGGCCGCCGGCGGAGCTCCCCCGTCGAGGTCGCGAAGCGCGCGGGGGGCCGTCGGCGGAGCTCCCCGTCGAGGCGCGAGGCGCGCGAGGGGCTCGCCGACGTGGGCAGGGGGGGGCCGCGTGCGCAACCCTGCCACGGAGGCCTTCGGCGGAGCCTCCCGCGTGGCCACGAGAGGCGTGGGGATGCGCCGACAAGGACTCGGGCGTGAGGGGGGGAGGAGGAGGGGGAGGGGGAGGAGGAGGAGGAGGAGGATTTTTTTGACATCCACGCACCGCTGCCCCAACAATAAAGCAGGATGGGCGAGTTCCTGCAGTGACGGTGCTGCCTTTGCACGCCTGGCTTAAAGCATAAATACCCCGTGGGAGAGAGACGCTTCCAGCCAGGACGTGAGTTCAAAGAAAACCGCAGCAGAGAGCCGTCGCTCAAAAGAAGCTGAGACCTAATCGGACGAGCCCGATGAGAAGTGAGGTCTGCTTGAGGATGCTCCCGCGGCCCTGCCCTCCCTTAGGGAGGCGGCATCCGCATGACGGAGCTGTCCTGCTTCAACGTAAGAGTCCCCCCCCCCCCCCCAGCTCCAACCCCGTCCCGCCGCCCCGCACCGAGGAAGGAAGAGGAGGATCAGAGGAGAGGGGGTCCACCCTGAGAGCAGGCTCTCGCGGGTGGCGGCCCCGTAGGGCTCTGTTGTAATTAGTGCGCCCGTGGCGCTTGAGACTCCAAAAACATGCAGATGAAAGTCCGCTCTTCTCGAACCTGCCTCGGTGAAGGAAAGCACCGCAAACTGTACACAGGTAGCAATCCACACCGTCTGAGCAAGTAAGAACGACTACACAGTGGCCGAGCTGGTCTGCAACATCAAGATTGGTGCGTACAGCTGACTGAATCCCAGAGCAGTGTCCAGGCAAGGGGAGATCTTTCGCCCTCGAGCCGACGTAACATACAGAGCACTGCCAAAACTTGCCACGCCTGTTCCATTGATGCACAGGACTCTCGGCCAGGCCTCCTTCAGTCCTAGGCTATTTGATCAGCACGCATTCAGACAGGTCGAGGCGCGGCCATCTCGGAAGTAGCGTGGCAGCTAGACGGCAAACTGTCTTGGAAATAGCAATCATTCGAGAGAGTGCTTCGTCAACAGCATTCGCAGGGCGAGGGTGCTTGGCCGCTCCTGCTTTTGCTGCTGCGTCTGCATGGCCGTTGCCACGCCTGCGCACACGCTCATCATCCGAAATGCCTTCTTCCTCGGGGTCTAGGTGCGCACGCACCTTAGAAACCCTCGAAAGATTGTGGCATTTATTCACGTACTGAAACACACCAGAATATGTTCGCTTATAACTGAGACGCTGAACGGCTGGCAATTGGTAATGCTTGACTACCGCAGCACAGTCCGAGTGCCCTTCTGCTGGACCGACTGTCTGCAAGCTGGCCATGCCTAGAGCAACACATTCAGCTGCAGGCGCGCTCTGAGGCAGCGGAGCATGCACAGGGCCGAAGACAGACGACAAGAGGCAGCCTGCATCATCGACCCTGCTCACGCCCCAGCCCGCTCTACAGAGGTCCGCGATCGGGTGCCTGAGACACGAGCCATCGAACAACAGCTTACCAGCCATGTCCCCGTCTTCTCCTTCAGGAAAACCGCCCGATCTGATCTCCGCCCCTCCCGACGCGAGCGGAGCAGGCCAGGCAGCGCACGGGTGCTCGAAAACTCCACGACAGAACAAGAGGCGATCACCATCAGACAGATCGGACAACGCTTGATCTAGAATTGAGGCCTTGGCGATCTCCCCCCTCTCGCCCTGGCAGGCAGAGCAGGTCCACAACCTGCGATGTATAGCATCGCGCTCGATGCCGCAGAGTGGGCAAAGAAGTCGCTCTTCAGGCAAATCATATCCAAGGCTCGCAGCACGATCTGCGGTCCAAACTCCATTGCACGCGAGATTACGAATGCAACCTTGGCCAAGTGCCGTATACTTCTTACTGCTAGCCTGAGCACGCACAATGTCCACGCAGACTCTGCCCCATCCCGTCTCCCACTTCTAGGCAGGGCTGCACTCTAACAAACGAACACACTGTTTGCGAGCGAAGTCTTTGAGGAGGGTGGGGCGGACGAAAGTGAGGAGGATATCAACTCCGTCATGGTCTCTGATGGTGGCAAAATTGGGCATGGTCCATTTAAGCCTCTTGAGCGATAAATAAAGCGCCGAGACGGGACCAGAGACCTCGGACCATTTGGTGATCTTGGCTCCTTCCTCGAAAACCAGAGACCATGCACGGTTTAACTCGGACATCGGGATGGAGTAGAGGAAAGAATGACACAGACCAGCCCAAACCTCCTTGCCCCACCGAACGACAGGCGCACACACTCCGTACCAACAAAGATCGTTCTCCATCGCCAAGGCGGCCGTGAGTGACCGGCTCCCGCTGGACGGCCTTCAACATTTGCCCGCAGCCACACGCATGATCTGCAGCTCTCTGTCGCTCACACCGTGGACCTCGGACCCGTAAAGCAAACCAGGTAAGGGACCAGACACAAACAACTTGGTAGCAGACCTTCCCAGGGAACGTGTTTGTCGGGCAATACGTCGGACTCTGGTTTGAAAAACTTTGGATCGGCGACGCTGCATGGGGTTGCGACCTCGATACCTCCGAGTCTTGCCAGCAGTGTCATCGATCCCCAGAATGACCGCGGTGCTACTGGTACCTGATCCAGCGAACTTACCGAGCCACTCCTGCAAACATCTTCCAAGCTTGGGGCAACTGGCAATGACCCCCGCTTTGTCGGGAGCAACTTCACAATGCAGCTCGTCCACCACTGCCTTAAATACTGCAGCCGAGCCGTGCTTCAAACCTCGCAACACATCTTTGAACTTACCTGTGGCAATCAACCCGATATCGTCAATGTAGAGGTCGAGCGAGGTAGATGGGTAAAGAGGACTGGAAGAGAACGAGCGAATGTAATATATGCGAACAAACGTGGTAGCCATACTACACCCAGCAATCACTCCCCTTATGGCCCTGTAGGGCCCATCGATATAATCAGCAATGTTGATGGACCTCATAGCCTTGTAGGTGTTGATACATAACTGAGCTATGACGTTAGGAAAATCTTGTTCAATGCATCTGGACGCTAGTACTTCGAGATTGATCAGCTCGTAGAACTTATTCAAATCCCAGAGCACCGAGGCAGCGACGTCCCCTCGCCTGGTGGACATCTCACTGCGAAGGGTCTGGCGCCAGACTACGTCGGAGGCGCTCTTGAAACCGTAGCCACCGAAGAACGATCTCATGTGGGACTCCTCCCACTCCAGCGCGCACTGTCTACGTATTTTCCCCCATATCCTATATGAAGAGGTGAAACTCCCGATAGGACGGAGTCCCCCCATGGGTTTGGGGAGCATGGCCAGCATAACAAGGCGAATCTGAAGAGGCAACGAGGAAGTCACCTCACAGACGGCAAGGATGCAAGACAACACTCTGAGGGCCCCGTCACAGAGACTGTTGAAATGACGCATGTGGAAACCATCCACCGAAACAGCCGATCTACCCGCGTATTCTTTACTGGCAGCCCCAAGCTGCTCGGGAGTAATCCTGGACAAAGGATCAATGGGAATGAAATCACATGTCTCAGAAAAATCGTCAACACTCGAGTCGGCAAGCCAGAGCGCCGAGAAACGCTTCCCTTCTGCCTGGAGCAGAGCAAGAGGGTCAGCCACCACCTGGCCGAGAGCCGAAAGCGTCGAGGATGGAACCCAGGCTTCAACAGGTCTCGTCCACAGGTGGGCCGATCTCGCCCCCTGGTCCAAGTCCTTTTGAAGCCATTCCTTCCACGACTGCTCTCCCTCCTGGCGCGAGAGAGCGTAGGCAACCGTAACCGCGGCGTCCAGCCGCTCCTGTAGGCCTGCAGCTCGCACAGGGTCCTGGCCAGCATAAGAAATCTCTGACTGGACCTCAGACAGCAAGGGGCCGTGGGGGCCAGAGGAGATGTGGTCGCAAATGAATTTGGAGGGGTGGAGAATCGAGGTCGTCCAGTCAGAGGGGTCGTGGACGCCGTCGTCCACGCGCTCCGAAGCACAACGATGAGGTCGCTTGTCCTGGCGCCACGCACGGAAAGCATGAGCCAGCCACTTGATGATAAATAACTGAGGGTGTCTACACGGACGGCGGTCTCGCTTGTGAATGTCCACCCACCAAGTCTTAGGAACCTCCCCTCTACACCCCATCCTAGGCAGGGTCTTCTGGTAAAGCCCGCACAGCTCGCGTTCAGCCTTGTTCGCCCACGCCTGATAGAGCTTATTCAGCGAGACCCCCGAGTCCTTATCCCCCGCACGCGCAGCACAAAGGACAGACTCGACCATCACTTCCTCAGTCTCCCAGCTCGGCGGACACGGGCAGGGCCCCGCAGGCGCGACAGACGGCAAGGGAGGAAGCTTCCTGAAAGCCAACACCTTGAGCTCACACAGTTGTGAGTGGAACTTGATCGCGACAGGGGCATGAGGGGACATGGGGGGGCACTACGGTCAACTCCAACCGAACGAACACCTTTAGACAACCCACTAGACACAATAAAGTAATCATAGTTTTTCGACCCAGCCTCGGACGTGGAAGTACACGTCGGGCCCCCCGAGGCCACAAGCTGAGCCTCAAGGGTTTCGACAAATTTGGATTCCCCTAGCACCTGCGGTTCCATGTTAAAATCGCCTCCGATCACATGGCCGCTGAGGGCGGAGGAAACGAATCCGCCAATCTTATACATAATGAACTGATTGCTATCCGAGAGACCCTGGCAGTCGCGGAGGTAGCAGCTGACCACCGCAACGGGCTGCCGCCCTCCAAGATTCACGAAAGCTCCGATAGCACGATAAGGGACCAGCTCACAACCTCCAGGGGGCTCGAAGAGGCCAACGAAATGCCTGCACATGACCGCCGCCCCCGCAGAGGTCCCCGTCGTCGACGTAACCTTAGCTGGCAGCGCAAGCATCTTCCACCCGTTCCTTAGAGCCCACTGCTGAGCTTCCGAGATCCGATCCGCTCCCAAATGGTGTTCCTGCAGGAGGACCACATGGGCCGAGGTGGTGAGCAACCAATCGTTGGCCGTGTTCCAAGCCGTGCAGTTGCATGACACGACCTCGAGAGCCAAAGAAGACAAACTGGCAGCACTGGCTGCCTCAAAAAAATTCTGCCGTCCAAAACTGGCCGATTTATAGCCCTGGGGGGGGGGGGGGGGTCGGCGGGATAGGCTGACACGCCGTAACTCAGAGCACTCCGACAGGAAACGGTCCCGTGGCCCATGCTCGAGTCTTCGGACTCATCAGCAAACAAATGATAGATATAGTTGCGCAAGCTGAGCCGAGGTGAAAACCGAAGTCTACGCTCACACTCAGCCCTCACTTCGTGAAAGTCTGATCCTGGGACATGCACTGGCACCTGGAAATCCCCCCTCCCGCCAGCGGCGTCAGCCACGCGCGGCAGGGGGGGAAGCCTTAGAAGACGCCTTGGCGGCGACTGCCATGGCCTTCTTTGCCCTGGACCGTACATCCTCAGGTTCGTCAAGCTCAGCGTCATATGCTCCTCCGACGGCGACTTCGTCAGGAGATGCTTGAGGTTGAGCAGCAGCCTCAGGCTGATCACTGCACGGCGGTACCGAACCTGATGCAGAGCTCGCCCCCGATGTACCCGCTGACGGCTCAGAAGGTTTGTCAGCACCAGCACCAGCTTCAACAAGCCCATGCTCGCCACGACGACGCTTTTGCTGAAGCTTACGAAGGTGTTCAGCATGAGCCTTCTTGAGTTCACTGGCCTTGTTGATCGCCCCCGAGAACAGCTGCGCTGCAACCTCCTGCAACTGCGTGTTGAGCGCGTCCCTGCGCTCATCCAAGATCCGCTGATCCTCGGGGGTGACCACATACACATCGCTGTCGATAGTGAAGAGCGAGGACGTGTCGATGAAATCCAAAGCTTTAGCCTGGCCCGACACAATATCTTCCAGCTTGAGTAGCTTCGTGTTGCTGTCGGGCGTCTTTGGAGCACGTGGAACGATCCCTCCAGCCAATTCTGCGACGATCTGCTTGTAGTCCGCGTCGGCCTTGTCCAGATCATCGTTGGTGTTCTTAACCATCTCCTGCCGCGACTCGAAATACTCTCTCGCCTTGTCGAGCTTGCCGAGCTCCCTGGCCAGGACTCTCTCAAGCTGCTGCACCTTGGAGTGTGCCTTGGACGCTCGAGCTTGAACGGGCTCTTGAGCCGCAGGAGGAGGTTCAACTTTGTCAAGGACTGCCTGCCACTTCTTTGCACCGTCAGTGTCTCCCGCCCGCTTGCTGAGCTCAACCAAAGAACGCAGCTCGGACGCGGTGAGAGAGGCACCCGTAGTAGAAGGGGCTGGCTGCTGCTTCGAACCCATGTGCAACGGACCTGGACGCCACGGAAGGGGAGGCCAGTGTGCGGCACCAGTAGGAAGAGCCTGATCGCCATGGCCAGCATCACCACTGCGGTCAGCCCCACAATGCTTGCAGCAGCTCCAGTTCTGTAGGTTTTTCCTGCACCCGCAGTTGTCGCACTTGCATCGTCTGGATGAAGGCGGGGGCGGCGGCACAGGGAGCCTCCCACTTGAACTCCAACCCTTGTTGTACCAGTCCGACGACCAGCGCTTGGTGTTCGACCAGACACTGCCATCGCGGCTCATGAAACTGACTCTGACCCGAGCCACTCTGGCTCGGAGATGCAGTGTGCCTTTTCGAAGTTCGCACCTCCAAACTCTGCCAAAAAAACAGAGCCGAAAAGGCTAGGAGGAGGAGGAGGAGGAGGAGGAGGAGGAGGAGGAGGAGGAGGAGGAGGGGGAGGAGGGGGAGGAGGGGGAGGAGGGGGAGGAAGCGAGACGGTGTGGGGGGGGGGAGGGCGGCGCTGCGGGTTCCAGACGGGGCCTCAGAGAATAAACACAGGTGGCTGGAGAACCTGACCGAGGCGGAAACAAATCCTTTCTGAGCGCGTGACGACTAACAGCAGGGCCGCTCAACACGAAGGAGCCCGCACTCTGGAACGCTTCGCCAAACAGCCACGACCACGTCGACTCTTCACGAAGGCGGCAATACTTGGGCACGTGACAGCCCCCCCGCGAAAACCGCCAAATCTCGTTTGGGCTCGCGGGGCACTCCACTCCGCTGAACCTCCGGACAACGCACGAAAGCGGCGACCGTTGCGCAGATTGCAGTCCCCAGGGGAGCAAACAGCGAAATCTGGCCTGGGTCTGCGTGGCACTCCACGAAATTGGCGACTGTTGCGCATTGCAAGACCCCCCAAGGGAGCCGCGAGATTCTTGGTAGTTGTCCGCGCGTCCCTTCGCCCAGCAGAGCCCCCCAGGAGCCCCTGCAAAAATCGACGGCTGCACAATTGGCAGCCACCCACCAGGGGGCCGTGAGGTCTCGTCTGAGTCCGCGCACACCATCGCCCCGCTGGACTGGAACACCCCAAGGACCATGCGAGGTTTCCTCTGGGAAAGAGGCGGCAATTGCGCACTTCGCCCCCCCTCCCCCCCCCCCTACCAGCAAACAGGAAGGTCTCGCCTGGGTCCGCGTGTCACTCCAGTCCGCTGGATTTCCCGGGGGCGCACGCAACTGGCGACAATACACAGTTGGCAAGAGGTTTCCTCTGGGAAAGAGGCGGCAATTGCGCACTTCGCCCCCCCCCCCCCCCTACCAGAAAACAGCAAGCTCTCGCCTGGGTCCGCGTGGCACTCCACTCCGCGGGATTTCCCAGGGGCGCACGCACCTGGCGACAGCACACACTTGGCAAATCCCCCTGGAGCAGCGAGGCAGCAGCGCCCGGGCCCGGAGGCGCAAGCTGGCAGCCCCCCCCAGGGGGCAGCCTGGGCCTGCGCGGCACTCCGCTCCGTCGGACCTGCCCGGAAAAAACCGACGACGCTTGCGCACGCGGCATCCTCCCAAGGATAAGACAGGGCTAGGAGCGGGATAAATCTCTCCAGAGCGGCCGCGGCGCCCAATGCATCCTCCAAACCCGCCGATTCTCAGAGATTTCGAGTTCTCCCGATCCGATTCTGTCCCGAGCTTCGCGTCGTTCGACAAGGAGCACCAGGGGTCCTGCCAGGGTCTCTGAGCGGCACGCCACGCCGCGGGGCCTCCCGGGAGCGCACGGAGAGTGGCAGCGGCCGTGCGCACGAGAGCGGCGACGCTGGCGCATGCGGCATCCCCCCCAAGGAGCAGCGAGGTCCTGCCTGGGTCCGAGCGGCACCCCACCCCGCTGGACCCTCCCGGGAGCGCACGAGGAGCGGCAGCGGCCACGCACCGGGCGGCCCCGCTCCCGCGGGGGCGGCAGCGCAGCGGCGTGCCGCCCTGGCACGGCGCGGCACTCCGCACCCGCCTGGGCCTCCCGAGGGCGCACAAACGGGAGTGGCGGCGGCTGCGCAGCGGGCGGCCCCCCGGGGAGCACACCGAGCTCTCGCCTCGACCTGCAGATGGCCCTCAGCTCTGCTGGGCTTCCCAAGCGGGCGCGCGAGCATGCCGATACCTGCTCCGTTGGCAGCCACCAGACAGCCGCGAGACCCCGTCCGGGCCTGCGTGGCACTCCACCCCGCGCGACTTCCCACGAGCGCACAGACATGAGAATCTGTATGCACTGGGCGCCCCCCCCCCCGAACAACGAGGTACCGTCTGGGTCTGCGTGGCACTGCACTCCGCTCGACTCCCCGTGACCGCACGCAACTGACAACAACTACACTGCTGGCAGACCACGGAAACAGCGAGGCCCCCACCCCATCTGCGACGAGTAGTTGCACCATTGGACCAAACTCTCGCCGATGATCCACGTCAAGGAGCGAGGCTCAGTGCGAAAGCAACTGAGGAGGAGGAGGAGGAGGAGGGGGAGGAAAAGGAGGAAAAGGAGGAGGAGGAGGAGGAGGAGGAGGAAGAGGAGGATGGGGAGGAGGAGGAGAACGCTCGCGCGCTGCACGACGCACGGGAGAGGACCGGTGGGCGTCGCTAAGCTAGATCTCCCAGGAGCCCATGAGTGCGGCAGGCCTGCGCTGGATCGAATCGCTAAGTCGGATCGGATCGGCCACCGGTCGCATCGCCAGCGAGGCGCCCCGCATCAAATCGAGATCGGATCGCTGCGCCTGGCTCTGGCTGGCACAAGAATCGGCGAACCGAGCCGAATCGACTCGAGTCGAACCGGCACCGCGGCCCTGGTTGGCGACTCCGAATCGAGCCGAACCGAGTCGAGCCGAGTCGAATCGAGCCGAGTCGAATCGAGTCGAACCGAATCGAGTCGAATCGGCTCGAGTCGCAGGGCCGGCGAGACCTCGCCTGGATCGGCCTGGGGCCCTGCGCTCCGCCGTGCCTCCCAGGAGCCCACGAGAGGCAGCGGCGGGGGCGCAGCCCGCGGCCGCCCCCCCCCGAGGGAGCCGCGGAGGCTCGCCCGCACCTGCGTGGGGCCCCTGCGCTCCGCCGTGCCCCCCGAGAAGCCCACGGAAGTGGCGGCGGTTGCGCAGGGCGCGGCCCCGCGCTGCGGGAGAGGCGCAGGCAGGAGGTGGGAGGCTGGCGGAGGAGGGGGAGGAGGAGGAGGAGGAGGAGGAGGAGGAGGAGGAGGAGGAGGAGGAGGAGGAGGAGGAGGAGGAGGAGGAGGAGGAGGAGGAGGGAGGAAGGAGGAGTGGGGTAGGAGAAGGAGGAGAGGAGGAGGAGGAGGGAGGGGAGGAGAGGGGGAGGAGGAGGAGGAGGAGGAGGAGGAGGAGGAGGAGGAGGCGCGTGAGCAACGCTGCACTCAAAACGAGAACCCGCCACGGGAGGGTTTGAGCAACAAGACTGAACATCGGGACGAGAACCGAAACAGGGGGGGGGGCTGGAGGAATGACGAATAGCATAACTAACGCGAAAGGCAACGCGATCCAACGACGAGATGTGTGGTACCCTATGGCTGGTGCCATATGATGCGTTTGACGGTTGCGCTGCTCGCCATCATGCACCTGCTGTACCCGAATGCTGATCTTTGGTCCGAGCCGCCGTGATGGATGCAGTTGGTGAACGCGGTGTCCGCTGTATCGCCATGATGCTTTATGGGTGGTGATTTATGGCTGAGACTGTCCCATGCACACATGAATTCGGTACACACGTTGCCCCTCATACTTTGCACCGCATGGAAGGCACATCCAGGATCCAAGAATCTACTGTTTGAGGGCCACTCTGGCAATCATTAGTTTCAGATCACCCAAGGAAACCTTCCGACCGCCTCACTGAGCCCACAGGGCGGCCCAAGAGAACCACGAGACAGTACCAAGACGGGCCCACGGTTATTCGAGGACCCCTGCCAAGACCGCCCCAAGAGGATTGCAAAACCAACCGGTGACCCGCCCAGCCGTCCAGAGGATGGTTGAACTCGAGCCTCTCAGGGAGAGCTCCGAAGATCCATCGCACCCTAGATGGCCCAAGGACCCCACACTGGTCCCCAACGGGCTCCGTAGACGGTACGAAGAGGCCCCCGAAAGGGCGCCAAAGGGCCCTCAAGAGGCCCGGAAACCCCTGACAGGCCTCGCCGATGAAGGACGAGGAGAGAACGAAGCCGCGAAATGCAAGGGCTACTGACGGCCAGCGATAAGACATGGTACCGAACTGGAAAGGGTGTTAAACTTAACCTCATTATTGCTGCGCGGCTGTGATTTCACGGCTACGGGCTTTGCCGCATGCAATTGGATACCAACCGCTCAGCTTGTAATTCGTATGATTGGTTGACCATTTCAAGGATTATAGTCATGAACCGAGTTCGTCGAAATGCAATCCTGCATTGCGTATCGTAATTAACTACACTGCCTGTATATTTAGAACTCGCCGGCCCAACGGGCCTGCTAAAATCTCCGGTAACTGGTTAACAATATTCAAGTTCGCGCGCGCGGGGCGGTCCCTGGGGGTCCCCGGACGAAAAGTACCCCAGCAAAGTCCAGGGCAGGTCCCGGGCGGGTCCCGGGCGGTCCGACTCAGAGATGGTTTTCCTCCTGGGCGCCGCCCTCGAAGCCCTCTAGAGAGCCCCAAGAAGGGCCGCGAGGTCGCCAAGAGCCCCCCAAGATTGTTCAAGAGTACTCCGAGATGCCACACGCTCGCTTCAAGACGCCCAAGATGGCTCCCAGACGCCCCAACAGGCCCCCAAGAGGCGTCCCAAGAGAGCCCCAAGAGGCAAAAATCTTCCCATTCCTTAAGCAAGACGAATATTTTTAGCTAATGCGCCACTTGAGCTTTCGCAGCGCCAAAAGCGGCCCAAGAGGCCCCCAATATCGCCCCAAGACGGCCCAAGAGGCCCCCAAGAGGACCCAAAAACCGCCCCAGAGGGCCCCAAGACGACCCAAGAGGCCTCCAAGACAGCCCAAGAGGCCCCCAAGACGGCGCACGGATGTTTCGAGCCTTCGGCCCCGAGAGGCCCCCAGGAGCGCCCAAGAGGCCCCCGAAAGGCTCCCAAGAGGCCCCAAGAGGCCCCCAAGAGGCCCTAAGATGCCCCCACGAGGCCTCCAGGAGGCCCTGTAAGAGGCCCCCAAGCGGCCCAAGGAGGCCCCCAAAATGCCCCCCCAAGCACGCAAGCAAGTGCCAGCGATGCTACAATATGGGCCGTCGGAATGAGCGAAGCGATTGAATAAACATTCATATCTCGCGGTCTCTCTCTCTCTCTCTTTCTCTTTTTCTGTCTGTCTCTCTCTCTCTCTCTCTCTCTCTCTCTCTCCATACATATATGTTTACAGGTGCTCATCGATGTATCATACTTCTTATCCACGCCTGCTGTAGCACATACGCATCGGCAGTTGTCTCCCTCTCCATGTGGACTTCTCAGTATTTCTGCACTGGTGGTTAACCCCTCCACTCGTTCCGTTCTCATCATCAGCATGCTTCTCGCCGCTAGGATAATTTTACGACACAGATCAACGATCACAAAAACATGCCATCATCGTCATCACCCTCACCATCGCCACCCCTAACCATCACCATCACCAATGCGAACCACCATCATCCTCGGCATTTCCGTTCCCCCTCTGCGTCGTCCGTCCCTGTTCCTCCAACTGCTCATCCTCCTTCTTGTTCCCTCCTCCTCTTCCACTCCTCCGTTTCCTTATCCTTATCCTCCCACCTCATCGCCCCATGTTCCCCTCGACCTCATGATCCCACTTCTCCTCGCCCTCCTCTTCCTTCTCATCCTCCTCCTCCTCCTCCTCAGCCTCCTCCTCCTACTACCCCTCTTCCTCCTGCTCCTCCTCTCCCTCCTCGTCCTCGTCCTCGTCCTCGTCCTCTTCTTCCTCCTTCCCCTCCCACTCCTCCACCTCCCCCTCCCCCTCCCCCTCCCCTCCCCCTCCCCCCCCTCCTCCTCGTCCTCCTCCACCTCCTCCTCATCCTGTCCTCATCCTCATCCTCATATTGATCCTCATCATCATCCTCCTTCTCCTTTGTTGCGTTGGGCAAACGCTGACTGGCGTGAGACGTCGCGTCTTGACCCCCCTCCTCCTCCTCCTCCTCCTCCACCTCCTCCTCCTCCCCCTCCTCTTCCTCCTCCTCTCCTCTCCTCACTCCCCAGGCCGACCAAGCCAGGCGAACGAACAACTGGCGAGCGGCTCCTCCTTCTCCTCCTCCCCCTTCTCCTCCTCCGCCAGCGCCTCCCCCGCCTCCGGCCTCCCCCGCCCGCCTCAAAACTGTGGCCCTCGCCCTCGCGGCGCGCATCACCGCCCCACCTGCTTACGAGAGCGCTCCACGGGCGGAGTGCGGTCCGCCTCCAACATGTTTTTTCTCGCCGGAGCGCACCGCGCGCGCGGGCCTTAGAGGCTCGCAGAGGGCTTCACGGATGGAGGGCGGCCCAGTTCCAAAGTGTGGCTCTCCCCCCCCCTCGGCGCCGCGCGCGGTCGTGCCCCCAGAGAGTTTGTGAGGCCCTCGCGGCTGGAGGCCGGCGCCTTTTCGAAGCGCGGCTCCGGCTGTGCTGCTGCGCACGCTCCTCACGACCCGAACGGTTGCAGGAGTTCTGCGGCGGAAGGGCGACTCCCTTCTAACATGTAGCTCTCGCCTCAGCGCCGCGCACACTCGTCACACGAGCGTGCAGCAGTGTCAAATATTCTCATGGCTAACGTCCAGAAGCGGTGGTTTGGCATGCTTTCGAAATGTCATGGCGCAGCAGTCACCTTGATTCACGGTGTTGAAGTCCCAAGAACGGTCTTCTGGCACGATTGTTCGTCAAGGCGCAACAATAACGGTGATTCGCGGCGCTGATTTCCCAGCAATGGCGTCCTGGCACAATTCCGGATTTTCACGCGGATGTCTTCCCACTTGGAGGAAGGGTTTACGTATTGCGGTATCGTTGATGTGTCTTGTTTTTTCTTCAGGTCCTCCTCCCCCTCGTCCACCTCCTCCTCCTCCTCCTCCTCCTCCTCCTTCGATTCCGCCTCCTTCGCCTCCTCCCCCCCTCCACCTCCTCCTCCTCCTCCTCCTCCTCCTCCTCCTCCTCCTCGTCCGACTCCGCCTCCTTCGCCCCCTCCTCCTTCTCCTCTTCTTCCTCCTCCTCCTCCTCCTCCTCCTGCTCCTCCCCCTCCTACCCCTACCACCCGCTCCTCAACCTACCAGGGCCCACCCCCTCCTCCTCCTCCGCCTTCTCCCCCTCCGACCGCGACAAAGTCGACCTCGACGACGACCCCGACAACGACCTCGACGACGACGACGACCACCACCACCACCACCACCACCACCAGCACCAGCACCAGCACCACCTCGACGACGGCGACGACGACGACGACGACGCCGACGCCGACGACGCCGACGACGCCGACGACGATGCCGACGACCCCGCCCACGGCGTGCCCCGCGCAAGCGCGGGCGCGGCCAGGGCGGCGCGGGCGCGGCCCGTGGCCGGAGGCCCCGCCGCGACGGGCAGGCTCGAGGGAGGCGGCAGCGAGTGCAGGCCCGCCTTCCCTCCCCGTCCTCCCTCCCTCCCTTTCCTCCCGCCAGCCCCCGCGCCTCCCTCCCTCGCCTCCCCTTCCTACTCCTCCTCCGCCTCCTCCTCCGCCTCATCCTCGTCCTCGTCCTCTCTCTCTCTCTCTCACGTGACCCCTCGCTCCCCAACCTCCTTCCTCCTCCCTCCTCCTCCTCCTCCTCCTCCTCCTCCTCCACCTCCTCCTCCTCCTTCGCCTCATCCTCCTCCTCAAGACTGTAGCGTTTCCTCGTCCTCGTCGTCGTCGTCCTCCTCCTCCTCCTCCTCCTCCTCCTCCTCCTCCTCGTCCACCCCGCCCAACCTCTTCTCTTTATGACTCGGACCGCGCTGGCTCGGCGGCCCGGCCCCTCCGCGAGCGTCTTGACGCTTCTGCAACCCCTCCATAACTCCTCTCCTCTATTAGAGTTTCAGTCGCAGGGCCGTCCGCCGTCTCCTTCCTCCTCCTCTTCCTGATCCTCTCCTCCTTCTCCTCTCCCTCCTCCCCGTCCTCCTTCCTCCTCTCCTCCCTCCTCCTCCTCCTCCTCTCCTCCTCTCCTCCTCCTCCTCCTCCTCCTCCTCAACCGTCACCTCCTCCTCTTTCAACTCCTCCTCCTCCTCTTTCTCCGCCTCCTGTTCCGTTGCCTCCTCCTTCCCAATGCTGAATGTGTACACATACGGATATATGTGTACAACTATGCATATACGTATACGTGTGTGTATATATGTATATATATATATATGTATATATATATCCGCCGGCCCCCTTGTGGGGCCACCAGGCTGTAGGCCCGTGATTCGCAGTTTCCTGTACCAGTCGTAGGTTGTAGTTTCCAGTGTTACAGTTCTGCTTCTTGCTGGTTACTGTAACTAGTTGACTTATTGCTGGTTACTGTAACTAGTTGATTGACCGCGCGAGGGGGGGGAGGCCCAAACCGGCTGTTTAGCACCCCCTGGGCGCGTTGTCTGAATTGCTGGGGGGGCTCGAAATCGACACCCCTCACGCAGATCCGCGGGGTCAGGGTCCAAAAACACATGGGATTTGCCACATTTCTGAAAGTCGGTGCACCCCTCACGCAGATCCGCGGGGTCAGGGTCCAAAAACACAAGGGATTTGCCACATTTCTGAAATTCGGTGCCACCCCTCACGCAGATCCGCGGGGTCAGGGTCCAAAAACACATGGGATTTGCCACATTTCTGAAATTCGGTGCCACCCCTCACGCAGATCCGCGGGGTCAGGGTCCAAAAACACAGGGGATTTGCCACATTTCTGAAATTCGGTGCCACCCCTCACGCAGATCCGCGGGGTCAGGGTCCAAAAACACATGGATTTGCCACATTTCTGAAATTCGGTGCCACCCCTCACGCAGATCCGCGGGGTCAGGGTCCAAAAACATAAGGGATTTGCTACATTTCTGAAATTCGGTGCCACCCCTCACGCAGATCCGCGGGGTCAGGGTCCAAAAACACAAGGGATTTGCTACATTTCTGAAATTCGGTGCCACCCCTCACGCAGATCCGCAGGGTCAGGGTCCAAAAACACAGGGGATTTGCCACATTTCTGAAATTCGGTGCCACCCCTCACGCACATCCATCGCAAGGCGTGGTAACCCAAACTGCGACTACTCCCTCGGCCCTTTAATCCCAAGGTGTGGTAACCAAGCTCGTAAACCATACACGTCTTACCAATCGCCCTGTGTGGTAACCCCTCTTGTGATCAGTTGGTTTTGCCGATTGCGAATCGGCCTCGCATGAAGTTCCGATACTGCTGCACGACAGCGCCAAAGCCTCATGACTTAGCTCTTCCATGGCCCATTCTCCGAGAGAGGGGGCCGGCGGCAGGGGGCGAAGTCCTTACGGATACATATATATATATATATATATGTACAAACATGCATACGCACACACACCTATATATATATCTATATCTATTAGCATATATATATATATATATACCATTCCCCGATATATATATACACATATATATATATATATATGTACATGTATATATATATTATGTATATATACATATATATACACATATATGTGTATATGTATATATATATATATATATGCATGCATGCGTACAAACATACATCCATGTAATCATACATACATACGTACACGCATACACATACATACACACATACATCATACACACATACATACAAGCATACACAGTTACATGTATACATACATACGTATATACATAGATACATACGTACGTACACACATACGTGCATGCTTACGTGGTTGCGTAGGTACATGCGCGCACACATACGTACATGCATACATGCATGCATACATGCATGGATTGCATACATACATACATATACAGGAATACGTAGATGCATACACATAGATATGCATGAATGCCTACACATATACAAACACACAATCATAACCACATGCATACATACATGCTTGTATACTCACACATACATATATACATACAGGTATACAGACATACCTACATCCATGAATGTATACATCCGGACCACGCACATACGTGCATACATACATATGTGCATACACGCACCCATACATATACATACATACAAACATGTCTGCATATATATATGTATACGTGCATGAATACGTACGTACGCACATACATACATACACATACACACATACATACATACGTACATACATACAATCATACATCCATGCGTTACATACACCACATACGTTACATAAGCGACGCACAAACATACATACATACTTTACGTACATTAAATACACAAATGTATACGTACATACATACATGCATACGTATATACATACACACATACGTACATATGCGCATACGCCCGTACGGACACAACAATACAATGCACCTACTACACAAATGCACACATACATTACAAGCATTACAAACATTACATGCGTACCTACGTTTGTACACATATACACACTCACCGACGTACACGCATACATTCCATACATACGTACATACACGCATACATGCATGGCACACATCCAATACATGCATTACATGAATTATATACATACGTACGTCCACACATACACACATACATACAACCAGTACACACAGTACACACATACATACATACGTACGTACGTACATACATTACGTACATTACATACATACACACGAACGTTCATGCACACATACGTTGCATACACTACATGCGCACATGCACAAGTAGATGTATACATACGTACGTACGTACAAACATACATTCACACACTACACATATTCCATACATACATACACAAATACGTACGTGCGGACGGATGTATACATACATACATAAACTACACATACATGTATGCAATACATACATTGCAAACATACATAGCTCCATGCATACATGTGTGCATTACACACATCACCTACATACATGACATACATAGATACGTAAATTACATACATTACATACAATACATTCACTACACGCAAACAGCCATTGCATGCATCCATACAAACATACATATATTACGTGCACTACATACATACGTTAGTAAGTACGTACATACATACATGCATTCCATACATACATTACATACATTACGGCCCGACCCCTCCGCTTGCCCAGGCTGAGGGGTCATCGTCCGCATGTTCGTCCCCCTTCTTGTCCTCGTCCTCCCCCGGGCCCTCTTTTTCTCCCCCTACTTTTTCTCTCCGCCCCCTCCTCGCCCGCCCCGCCCCCCTTTTCTCCGCCGCCGACGCGCGCGGAGCCAACGGCGCCTCGTGGAATCATGCGAGGCGCAGAGATGATGCAAAGACAATAGAGAGGGGCTGCGATGGGAAAGGAGGGCGCGCCGCTCCTCTGTCGCAGACGCCTCATTCGCGCGCGATCCGATGCTGAGGCGGTCACTGCATCGCGGCACTAGCTCAACGACTACAGAATTGAATTACATACGAATTGAAAAATCAAGTAACATTTTACTTGGTGTTTTTTGTTCACGATGGGGAAGGCTGGAAAATATGATGCTGATGAGTGGGGGTGGGCGATGCGAGAGATCCGAAGACATGTGAGGCGGGATCGAACCAGGGAGGATACGATTGAGAATGATGATGTGCCAGAGGGACATTAGAAGAGTAGGGGAAGGACGGCGCCGACGGTCGGCATGGCTGGAGTGGCGCGTGGGAACCACGCCCGCCTCATGTCGCAGCAAGCAACTGCGGCAACGTCGCCCATCGAGGCTGCATGTGGTTCAGGCTCGTCCGTGAGATTTTGAACTTTGTGTGAGGCCACAATCCTGAACATTTCGTTGGCTGCGAAAAACAAAACAAAACAGCAATAACATGGGCGCGGGCACCTCCTTATTCCCCCTCCCTAAGTAAGAGAGGAGTAGACAACGAGCGCATCACCGCTAGAGTATGCACATTATAGAAATAAAGCAGGGTACCGATACGCGTCACAGAGCAGCAGACTGGACGTAATCTCCATAGGGTAGGAATAGACCAGAGAAAACACGAGAGTTAGTGTATGCGTCGAGCAAGTTTGTTCCAGTAATGCGGAAGGTGAATCGAGTACGACTGGCTCCTGAGCAACGAAGCGCGAAACCCACATGAGCACCGACGAGTACTCCAGAACAGGAAAGAGTCATGTGAAACCAGTGTGTGGCATGTGGTAGTAGGACGACGTAGAGCTGGCATATACTCATCGTGACGAAAAGCCATACCATGTGCAATTGGGAGCGCAGCACTTGTGAACACCCTCCTCGGTGAAACCTCCTACGGGGCAACGCGTCGGCAAGTGTCACTGGCGCGTCCCTTTCAGCTCCACATGCGGCTACGAAGCGCGCGCGGGGTGCGCCACAATGCGTGTGTGTGTGTGGTCTGTGTGTGTTGGTGTGTGTGTGCGTGCGTGCGCGTGTCTGTGTGTGTGTTGGTGTGTGTGGTGTGTATAAGTGTGGTGCTGGTGGTGGTGGGTGGTGGTGGTGGTGGTGGTGGCGATGGTGGTGGTGGTGGTGGTGGTGGTATGTGTGCGTGTGCGTGCGCGTGTGTGTGCGTGCGTGTGTGTGTGTGTTTGTTGATGCTGGTGGTCGCGGTGGGTGGGCGGGCGGAGTGAATGGGAGGGCGTGGGGGGAGGGGGCGGGGAGGGGGGGGGGCATGCTAACGTCGTCACTTGGGCCTTAGATGGGGCTCCTCATGGGCCACGAGCCGTCTGAGGGGCGCGTCGCAACGGGCGACGCGGGCGCGCGTAAACGTCGCCGTCGGGGCTTCAAGCGAGGCCCCCCGTGGGGCCACGGGACGCGTTAGCGGTGCGCCGTGATGCGTGGCGCGGGCGCACGCAGAGGTCGCCAGTGGAGCTATAGGCGGAGCTCCCTACGCGGCCACGAACCGCGTGAGCGGTGCGCCCTTCTTGGGGGCGCGGGCGCGTGCATACGTCGGCGCCGGGGCCTTACGTGGACCTCCCTATGGGGCCGCGGGCCGCGCGAAGTGCGCGCCGTAATGAATGGCGCGGGCGCATGTGCACGTCGCCATTGGGGCCTTCGGCGGCGCTCGCTTTGGGGCCATGAACACTGTGACAGGCGCGCCGTCATGGGCGGCGCAAGCGCATGCAAACATCGCCGGTGGCGCCGTGCAGGGAGCTCGCTGCGTGGCCACGAACGGCGCGCGGGCGCGCTGTCATGGGCTGCGCGGGCGTATGTAAACGCCGCCGCTGAGGCCTTCGGTGGAGCACCCTATGGAGCGTTGGCGCGTGTGACATCGCCACTGCGGTCTTGGGTGGAGCCCCCCATGACGGCACGAAACGTTTGAGGGGTGCGCCGTTGCGGGCGGCGCGGACGCATGTGGACGTCGCCACTGGGTGGATTTGGCGGAGCCCCCCATGGGGCTGCGGACCGTGTGAGGGGCGCGTCGCCATGGGTGGCGCCGACGTATGTCAACGTCGCCGCGGGGGCTTTACGCGGGGATCCGTACGGGGCCATGAAGCGCGTGATGGGCGCGCCGTAATGGGCGGCGCGGACGCATGCAGACGTCGCCACTGGGAACTCGCATGAAATTCCCTACGCGGTCACGAAGCGCGTGGAGGGGTGCGCCGACATTGACGCACGGAGCGCAGGACAGTGGCGGGATGATTGGGGGGAGGGGGAGGGCGGGAAGTAAGGTGACGCGTGGCGCCGTCGCTTCAGACCGAGGGCCCCAACGCAGAATTGCTTTGGGAACTGATGCAGTGGGGGTTACAGCGGTGTTAGGAAAGCAGGAAAGCAGAGGGCATAGCAGAAGTGCACAAACCTGTTGGAACAAGGGACGGGGTTGGGCAGACGCACTGCGGCCCTGGGCTCGCGCAATCGCGACGTAGGCCTTGTGGGCCGACAAGCAACCAGACGCTTCCCAGGCAACGGGGCAACGCTGTAGGATGCTGCGCCGCGGCGCGTCAACGATGTCCTCCAGCATGGCAATTGCAATCAGAGCCCGTCGGCGAAGAATGGCGAAAGTAGAGCGGGAGGAGCGTCCGATCGGAATATGGATTGCATTGGCAGGGCAAAACCAAACTAGAACCCCCCCCGCCTCCTCCCCCCTCCCGCATGCGCCCCCCCTCCCCCCTTCCCGTTCGCAGCGCCCCGCCCGCCGCTGCCCCGCTTCCCCCCGGCAGCCCACCGCCGCTTTCCCGCGCGCTGCCAAGCCCGCGCGCCATCAGGCCCTGTCGGCCACAAGCCAAGCCCATACATTCCCCTTATCGCCCCCTGCCGCTCGCCCACGGCGCCCGCCCGTATCCGCGGCGCGCCTTGCAATCGCTCGCTGCCCGCCTCTGCACTTCCACGTCGGGCATGCTCGGGGTCGGCCATCGGGCGGCGTCACCGCCCCGAAAGGCCCCGCGCCCTCGACCAATCACCCCGGCGCAACATGCGCAACCGCTTGCCCGCCGCAGCCGCTCGCTCGCCCGCCTGGGAGGGGGGGGGCACGGGGTGCCAAGGCGCACACGCCTGATGTGCCGCCAAGGTTCGCACCGAAATATAATACGGAAAGGCCCGCTCCGCAATCGGCGGAGGGGGGGGGGGGGGGATAAACGATGCGAAGGGCGGGGGGGGGAGGGGGGCGTCGTTAAATCCGAGAAGCCGGGGGGGGGGGGGGGGGGGGGGGGGGGGGGGGTGGCAAAAATCTGAAGGGACGGGGGTGGGAAAGGGGGGGGCGCTGCAAAACTGGAAGGGCGGGGGAAGGGGGGGTAGGGCGGGCGGGGGGGGGCTTTTTGCAAAAATAAGAAGGACGGCGAGGGGGGGGCGATGGGGGGGATTTTGCACATATTGGAGACGGCGGGGATTTCGCAAAAATCTACAAGACGGGGGTGAGCGGGGACGTTGCGCAAATCGGACTACAGGCAGAGTCCATTGCACAGGGCACGCGACAGGACACAAGACTCTTCCGACGGCAACATGACCTCCCAGAACCACAGGACACAAGGGTACCCTCTCGGGGCCGCGACCGCGGTCCCCCGCGGCCGACCCGCGCCCCCGCGACGGGGGGCCAACGTCGGACAGGACACCAAGGGCGTCCGACAGGCCGCGCCGCCCACCGCGCAGAAAAGTAAATCATGATGCGCCGCACGCGCCCACCTCCCTCTGGGGGCGGTCACGCGACCTGTCGCCATGGCAGAAGACCAGAGAACATGGGCGCGGACGCGGACGGCGCAAACGAGAGGACGCGCAGACGACCCTCCCGCGGGAGAGCGACCTCTCGCCATGGCAGAAGACCAGAGACCATGGGCGCGGACGCGGACGGCGCAAACGAGAGGACGCGCAGACCACCCTCCCGCGGGAAAGCGACCTCTCGCCGTGGCAGAAGGCCAGAGAACACGGGCGCGGACGCGGACGGCGCAAACGAGAGGACGCGCAGACCACCCTCCCGCGGGAGAGCGACCTGCCTCCATGGCAGGAGACCAGAGAACATGGGCGCGGACGCGGACGGCGCAAACGAGAGGACGCGCAGACCACCATTCCGCGGGAGAGCGACCTGTCGCCATGGCAGAAGACCAGAACATTGGCGCGGACGCGGACGGAACAAACGAGAGGACGCGCGTGGGGACTTCTGTATTGTTCATAATAGAAAAGTCGACATTTCCGTCGGCCTCCTTACAAGCCCACAGAAGTTTCAAATTCAGTTTTTGCAATTACACGGCGGCTTCGTTATTGTGGACAATACAGAACTCCTCACGCGCGCGCGCGTGGGGACTTCTGTATTGTCCACAATAGAAAAGTCGACATTTCCGTCGGCCGCTTTAAAGGGCCACAGAAATTTCAATCTCAGTTTTTGGAATTACATGGCGGCTTTTCTATTGTGGACAATACCGAACTCCTCACGCGCGCGCGTGGGGACTTCTGTATTGTTCACAATAGAAAAGTTGACATGTCCGTCGGCCTCCTTAATGGCCCACAGAAATTTCAAATTCAGTTTCTGGAATTACATGGCGGCTTCTCTATTGTGGACAATACAGAACTCCTCACGCGCGCGCGCGTGCGGGGACTTCTGTATTGTTCGCAGTAGACAAGTAGGAATTTCCGTCGGCCTCCTTACAGGCCCACAGAATTTTCAAATTCAGTTTTTGCAGTTACATGGCGGCTTCTTTATTGTGGACAATACAGAACTCCTCACGCGCGCGCGCGCAGGCGCGTGCGGACTTTCTGTATTGTCCACAATAGAAAAATCGGCATTTCCGTCGGCCTCCCTAAAGGGCCACAGAAATTTCAAATCCAGTTTTTGGAATTACATGGCGGCTTTTCTATTGTGGACAATACAGAACTCCTCACGCGCGCGCGCGCTGACGCGCGCGCGCTGACGGGGGAATTCTGTATGGTTGACAATAGAAAATTCGAGATTGCCGCCTGCCTCCTTAAGGGGTCACAGAAATTTCAAATTCAGTTTTTGAAATAAAATGGCGGCTTCTCTATTGTGCACAATCCAGAATTCCTCACGCGCGCGCGCGGACGCGCGCGCGTCCGCGCGGACTTCTGTATTGTCCACAATAGAAAAGTCGACATTTCCGTCGGCCTCCTTACAAGCCCAGAGAAATTTCAAATTCAGTTTTTGCAATTACAAAATGGCTTTTTCTGTTGTGGGCAATACAGAACTCCTCACGCGCCCGCGCGCGCGGGGACTTCTGTATTGTCCACAAAAGAAAAGTCGACATTTCCGCCGGCCTTCTCAAAGGGCAACAGAAACTTCAAATTCAGCGTTTCGAATTACATGGCGGCTGTTCTATTGTTAACAATACAGAACTCCTCACGCGCGCGCGCGCGTGGGGACTTCTGTATTGTCCAGAATAGAAAAGTCCACGTTTCCGTCGGCCTCCTTAACGGGCCACAGAAATTTCAAATTCAGCTACTTTTTGGAATTACAAGTTTGCTTTTCTATTGTGGACAATACAGAACTCCACGCGCGCGCGTGCGCGTGGACGCGCGCGCGTCCGCGCGCGCGCGCGCGGGGACTTCTGTATTGTCCATAATAGAAAAATCGACATGTCCGTCGGCCCCTTCAAAGAGCCACAGAAATTTCACATTCAGTTTTTACAATTACATGGCGGCTTTTCTACTAGGGACTATACAGAACTCCTCACGCGCGCGCGCAGGGGGAGTTCTGTATTGTTCACAATCGAAAAATCTACATTTTCAAATTCAGTTTTTGGAATTACATGGCGGCTTCTCTATTGTGGACAATACAGAAGTCCTGACGCGCGCGCGCGGTGACTTCTGTATGGTTCACAAAAGAAAAGTCGACATTTCCGGTTCCGACGACCTCCTTAATGGCCCACAGAAATTTCAAATTCAGTTTCTGGAATTACATGGCGGCTTCCCTACTGTGGACAATACAGAACTCCTCACGCGCGCGCGCGGACTTCTGTATTATTCACAATAGAAAAGTCGACATGTCCGTCGGCCTCCTTAAAGGCACACAGAAAATTCTCAAATTCAATTTTTGGAATTACATTGCGGCTTCTCTATTGTGGACAATACAGAACTCCTCACGCGCGCGCGGGGACTTCCGCATGGTTCACAATAGAAAAGTCGACATGTCCGTCGGCCTCCTTAAAGGGCCACAGAAATCTCAAATTCAGTTTTTGGAATTACATGGCGGCTTTTCTATTGTGTAAAATACAGAACTCCTCACGCGCGCGCGCGTGGGGACTTCTGTATTGCCCACAATAGAAAAATCGACATTTCCGTCGGCCTCCTTAAAGGCCCACAGTAATTTCAAATTCAGTTTTTGGAATTTCATGGCGGCTTCTCTATTGTTGACGATACAGAACTCCTCACGCGCGCGCGCGCTGACGCGCGCGCTGACGCGCGCGCGCGCGTGGGGACTTCTGTATTGTTCAGAATAGAGAAGTCGAAATTTTCGTCGGCATCTTGAAAAGGCCACAGAAATTTCACATTCAGTTTTTGGAATTAAGTGGCGGCTTTTCTATTGTGCACAATACAGAACTCCTCACGCGCGCGCGCGCGCGTGGGGACTTCTGTACTGTCCGCAATAGAAAAATCGACATTTCCGTTGGCCTCCTTAAAGGGCCACGGAAATTTCAAATACAGTTTTTGGAATTACAAGTTTGCTTTTCTATTGTGGACAATACAGAAGAACTCCTCACGCTCGCGCGCGCGGACGCGCGCGCGTCCGCCCGCGCCCGCGCGCGGGGACTTCTGCATTGTCCACAATAGAAAAGTCGACATTTCCGTCGGCCTCCTTAGAGGGCCACAAAAATTTCACATTCAGTGTTTGGAATTGCATGGCGGCTTTTCTGTTGGACAATACAGAACTCCTCACGCGCGCGCGCACGCGCGCGCGTTGGGACTTCTGTAGTGTCCACAATAAAGAAATCGACATTTCCGTCGGCCTCCTTAACGGGCAACAGAAATTTCAAATTCAGTTTTTGGAATTACATGGCTGCTTTTCTATTGTGGACAATACAGAGCTTCTCACGCGCGCGCGCGTGCGGACTTTCTGTATTGTTCACAAAGAAAAGTCGACATTTCCGTCGGCCTCCTTACAGGGCCACACAAAATTCAAATTCAGTGTTTGGAATTGCATGGCTGCTTTTCCATTGGACAATACAGAACTCCTCACGCGCGCGCGCGGACGCGCGCGCGTCCGCGCGCGCTTGCGCTTGGGGGCTTCGGTATGATTCACAATTGAGAAGTCGACATTCCCGTCGGCCTCCTTAAAAGCCCAAAGAAATTTCAAATTCCGTTTCGGAAATGACATGGCGGCTTTTCTATTGCGGACAATACAGAACTCCTCACGCGCGCGCGCGTGGGGACGCATGTATTGTTCACAATAGAAAAGTCGGCATTTCCGTCGGCCTCCTTAAAGGGCCACAGAAATTTCAAATTCAGTTTTTGGAATTACATGGCGGCTTTTCTATTGCCGACAATACAGAACTCCTCACGCGCGCGCGTGGGGGGATTGCTGTATTGTCCACAATAGAAAAGTCGACATTTCCGTCGGCCTCATCAGAAGGGCCACAGAATTTTCAAATTCAGTTTTTGGAATTACATGGCGGCTTTTCTATTGTTGACAATACAGAGCTCCTCACGCGCGCGCGCGCGTGGGGATTGCTGTATTGTCCACAGTAGAAAAGTCGACATTTCCGTCGGCCTCCTTAAAGGGCCACAGAAATTTCAAACACAGTTTTTGGAATTACATGGCGGCTTTTCTATTGTGGACAATACAGAACTCCTCACGCGCGCGCGCGCGGACGCGCGCGCGTCCGCACGCGCCCGCGCGCGTGGGGACTTCTGCATTGTCCACAATGGAAAAGTCGGCGCGTCCGTCGGCCTTCTGAAAGGGCCACAGCAATTTCAAATTCAGTTTTTAGGAATTACATGGCAGCTTTCCTGTTGTGGACCATACAGAACTCCTCGCGCGCGCGCCAGCGCGCGTCCGCTCGCGCGCGCTCTAGTTTGCAAGCCAACACGGCGTCTCTTCTATTCGGAACAATACAGAGCGCTCTATGAGGCTCAGGCTGGGCGCCCGCGTGACTCCGCCAAACGCGCGCCTCCACTGCTGTTCCCAGGAGCCCGCCGAAGTGAAGCCAATGCACAGGGCGGCAGGGTGCCCTTTGCGCGCACCGCGACCTGCCCGAACGCGACGATGAACGAACTTGCAGGGCTGGGCAAGTACCGGACACAGGAGTACCCTGCTGCGCGGGGGCGACCTCGAGAGAACGCGTCGTTGGTTCACTGGCGGCGCGGCCGCAATCAGAGGACATCGCAGAGCATGCCCTTCGCCGCGGCGCCGGCGGCGCGGCGCTAAAACCACAATCTTACATCGAAGCGAACCGAACCCCCAGATCTGCCAGGACACAAGGGTACCCGTGACCAGGGCCGCGACCTCCCCGAGGCGCGACGCGCCCAGAACGCCGCGGGCCAAGCCGCCGACACCCGCGGAAAGCACAGGACACAAGGGTTCCCTTGCCCGGGGAATGCAGAGGACACGAAGCGCGATGCACAGGACACGAGAGTACCCTTGATTTGGCAGGCCCGACCTACTAATGGACTCCGACGGCACGGGGGGGGGGGGACTTTGCAAAGATCGGGAGTCACAAATCGGAATAAGGGGGGGGGGGCTTTGCAGAAATCGGAAGGACGGGGGAGGAGGGGCTTTGCAAAAATCTGAAGGACGGGGGGGAAGGGGGGTGGGGGGCTTTTGCAAAAATCAGAAGGACGGGGGCGGGGGGCGGGGGGGACCTTGCACAAATCGGCATGGGGAGGTGGGGCGAGGACTTTTGCAGAAATCGGGAGGACGGGGGAAGGGGGGTGGCCCTTGCGAACAAAACAAAAGGAGGGGGTGCTTTGCGAAATATTGGGCGCGTTCGAATCGCAATTCGTAGCAACAGCTTACTAGACAACTTGCTTGTTTGCTTGGCGTAGCAGAATTTTGCTAGAAATGTGCTGAAAAATTTCCTTCGCGTAGCAAAATGTTGCTAGAAATTTGCTTAAATTTTGCTTCGCGTAGCAAAATTTTGCTAGAAATGTACTTAAATGTTGCTTGGCGCTGCCACCCCCGTCCCCCCGCGCAACTAAGATGCGACCGCCATTGCTGTGAACGAGTGAGATGTGGAAGGGGCGAAGCAACATTTTGCTAGAAATTTGCTTAAATTTTGCTTCGCGTAGCAAAATGTTGTTAGAAATTTGCTTAAAATTTGCTTGGCGCTGCCACACTTCCCCCCTCCCCCAAGTAAAACGCAAAGTGTTGCGACGCCCCTTCCACTACGTTTTCCGTGCGCAGTGATGGCGATAGTGGTCATATAGGACCACGACCGCAGTCGATGTGAGCGGGTAAGATGTGGAAGGCGCGAAACAGAATTTTGCTAGACAATTGCTTAAATTTTGCTTCGCGTAGCGAAATTTTGTTAGAAATTTGCTTAAATTTTGCTTCGCGTAGCAAAATTTTGCTAGAAATTTGCTTAAAATTTGCTTTGCGCTGCCCCCAAGTAATATCCAAGCATTTGTTGTTGCTACGCCCCTTCCACTAGCTATCCGCTCGCATCGATGGCGGTAGAGGCCACATAAGACCACGGCCGCCATCGATGCTTGGCGCAGCCGACCAAGCAAACTTTGCTTCGAAGTTTGCTTAGTGGGCCGCGCCAAGCAAAATTCAAGCAAAATTTTGCTATTCAAGCAAAATTTTGCTTGCCAAGCAAAATTCAAGCAACATTTTGCTTGCCAAGCAAAATTCAAGCAACATTTTGCTTGCAAAGTGAAATTCAAGCAAATTTTCAAAATTCCACGATCGGAAAGCATTTTTTCAGAAAAATGCTTCCCCAAGTATAAAATTCAAGCAGAATTCAAGCAAAATTCAAGCAAATTTAAGCAAAATGTTGCTTGAATTCGTTCCGTCGTACGCCGTCGTACACCGTCGTACGCCGTCGTGCGCCGTCGCGCGCGGTCGCGCGGCGTCGAGGCGCGCCATGCGCTGCGGCGCGCTTCGTCGTCATCTGGCGGCGCTGATGGCTGCGGCGGCGCATGCGGTGCGGGCGTCCGACCAGCCCCCCCCCCCCTCCCCCCCCCCCTCCCCCCTCGCCAACCGCTGGCGGGATGCACGCGCCAGGCGCGCGGCCCGAGGTGCTCGGGCGACGTAGGTGGACAGAACGCTCATGACGACGCCCCTGCGATTCTCTCCGCCGCGACGCACCTTGCTCGCTCGCATCTTCGATTGAGGAACGCCGCCCCCCCTTCGAAACTTTGGCGGGCGGGCCCAGCGCCCCAGCCGCAGCGCAACGCTCGCGCAGCCGCGATGCGCTGCCCTGTGCCACCGAGCGCTCCACTGTCGCATTCTCGGGTGGACGCCACCTGTCGGCACGCGGGCGACCTAGCCCCACCGCCCCCCCCCCCTCGAAGACACTGGCAAATGCGCCAGAAACGCATTCGGACACGGCGCCCCTCGTTGCCGGTGGCCGAGTGCCGCTTACGAGTGCCGCTTAACGCTGAACGCCACCAGCGGCCCCGACGGACAGAGCCTCTCCCCTCTTTTCCCCCCGCCACGAGTAGGATACCGCCGCAAGTACCAGGCGGCGCGGCCGCGGAATGCTTGGGCACAGGGGGCGCCCCGTTCTGCGGGCGCGCGCGCGATGCCCCAACATGGGCCAGGGCGTGCGCGAAGAGGCCAAGGGCTGCCCTCCCAGAGGGTGGCCCAACACTGGAGATCGCACGCGCACGGCCAGGATGGCAGAGGCGCGTGCTCGAGGGCACCCGTGGGATCGCAAAACGTGGGCGAGTGGAACTCAGATACCTGCACCTCATACTGCATGCGCCCACAGATCATCCCACGTTGGCACGGCGCGCTATCTCGTGACCAATGACTCCCCATCCTTTGCCCCCGACTCTGCCTTGCTCTGCCGTACTCAATTCTCCTCCTGCCCGCCCATATTAGACGGGCGGGGGACGGGTTGGGGGAGGGGCGGAGGGTGGGGGTGGGGGGGCGGGAGAGGGGGAGGGGAAGAGGAAAGGCGCGGGGCTGGAGTTTGACGTACAGGCAGAGCCCATTGCCCAGGACACGCGACAGGACACAATACTCTTCCGGCGGCAACATGACCTCCCAGAACCACAGGACACAAGGGTACCCTCTCGGGGCCGCGACCGCGGTCACCCGCGGCCGACCCGCGCCCCCGCGACGGGGGGCCAACGTCGGACAGGACACCAGGGGTGTCCGACAGGCCGCGCCGCCCACCGCGCAGAAAAGTAAATCATGATGCGCCGCGCGCGCCCACCTCCCTCTGGGGGCGGTCACGCGACCTGTCGCCATGGCAGAAGACCAGAGAACATGGGCGCGGACGCGGACGGCGCAAACGAGCGGACGCGCAGACCACCCTCTCGCGGGAGAGCGACCTGTCG
This sequence comes from Prorocentrum cordatum, assembly GCA_963575745.1. Taxonomy (NCBI): domain Eukaryota; class Dinophyceae; order Prorocentrales; family Prorocentraceae; genus Prorocentrum; species Prorocentrum cordatum. The sequence continues at coordinate 83,851 of CAUYUJ010018033.1, forward strand.
CCATGGCAGAAGACCAGAGAACATGGGCGCGGACGCGGACGGCGCAAACGAGAGGACGCGCAGACCACCCTCCTGCGGGAGAGCGACCTGTCGCCATGGCAGAAGACCAGAGAACATGGGCGCGGACGCGGACGGCGCAAACGAGCGGACGCGCAGACGACCCTCCCGCGGGAGAGCGACCTGTCTCCATGGCAGGAGACCAGAGAACATGGGCGCGGACGCGGACGGCGCAAACGAGAGGACGCGCAGACCACCCTTCCGCGGGAGAGCGACCTGTCGCCATGGCAGAAGACCAGAGAACATGGGCGCGGACGCGGACGGCGCAAACGAGAGGACGCGCGTGGGGACTTCTGTATTGTTCACGATAGAAAAGTCAACATTTCCGTCGGCCTCTTTAAAGGCCCACAGAAATTTCAAATTCAGTTTTTGGAATTACATGGCGGCTTCTCTATTGTGGACAATACAGAACTCCTCACGCGCGCGCACGCGCGCGCGCGCGTGGGGACTTTGTATTGTTCACAATAGACAAGTCGACACTTCCGTCGGCCTCCTTAAAGGGCCACAGAAATTTCAAATTCAGTTTTTGGAATTACATGGCAGCTTTTCTATTGTGGACAATACAGAACTCACGCGCGCGCGCGTGGGGACTTCTGTATTATTCACGATAGAAAAGTAGACATTTCCGTCGGCCTCTTGAAAGGCCCACAGAAATTTCAAATTCAGTTTTTGGAATTACATGGCGGCTTTTCTATTGTGGACAATACAGAACTCCTCACGCGCGCGCGCGCGAACGGACGCGCGCGCGTCCGCGCGCGCGGGGACTTATGTATGGTTCACAATAGAAAAAGTCGACATTTCCGTCGGCCTCCTTCAATTTCAATTTCAGTTTTTGGAATTACATGAAGGTTCTTTGTATTTGGGACAATACAGACCTCCTCACGCGCGCGCGCGCAGACGCGCGCGCGCGCGCGGGGACTTCTGTATTGTCCACAATAAAAAAGTCGGCATTTCCGTCGGCCTCCTTAAAGGGCCCACAGCAATTTCAAACTCAGTTTTTGGAATTACCTGGCGGCTTTTCCATTGTGGACAATACAGAACTCCTCACGCGCGCGCGCGCGCTGACGCGCGCGCGCGTGGGGACTTCTGTATTGTTCACAATAGAGAAGTGGACGTCTTCGTCTGCCTCCTTAAGGGGCAACAGAAATTTCAAATTCGGTCTTTGGAATTAAATTGCGGCTTCTCTATTGTGCACAAAACAGAACTCCTCACGTGCGCGCGCGGACGCGCGGCGCGCGCGTCCGCGCGCGCGCGCGTGGGGACTTCTGTATTGTCCACAATAGACAAGTCGGCATTTCCATCGGCCTCCTTAAATAAAGGGCCACAGAAATTTCAAATCCAGTTTTTGGAATTACAAAGTGACTTTTCTATTGTGGACAGTACAGAACTCCTCACGCGCGCGCGCGCGGACGCGCGCGCGTCCGCGCGCGCCCGCGCGCGGGGGACTTCTGTATTGTCCACAATAGACAAGTCGACATTTCCGTCGGCCTCCTTAAAGGGCCACAGAAATTTCAAATTCAGTTTTTGGAATTACATGGCTGCTTTTCTATTGTGGACATGTGGGCATTACAGAAACTCCTCACGGGCTGTCCGCTCGCGGACGCGGCGCGTCCGCCTGGGTCGCGGGGGGGGGGTGGCGGGGTGGCTGGCGGTGCGCGCGCGCGCGTGGGGACTTCTGTATTGTCCACAATAAAAAAGTCGACATTTCCGTCGGCCTCCTTAACGGGCCACAGAAATTTCAAATTCAGTTTTTGGAATTACATAAGCTTTTCTATTGTGGACAATACAGAACTCCTCACACGCGCGCGCGCGCGTGGGGACTTCTGTATTGTCCACAGAAATTTCAAATTCAGCTTTTGGATTACATGGCAGCTTTTCTATTGTGGACAATACAGAACTCCTCACGCGCGCGCGCGCGTGGGGCCTTCTGTATTGCCCACAATGGAAGAGTCTATATTTTCGTCGGCCCCCTTAAAGGGCCACAGAAATTTCAAATTCAGTTTTTGGAATTACATGGCGGCTTCTCTATTGTGGACAATACAGAACTCCTCACGCGCGCGCGCGGGGACTTCTTCTGTATGGTTCACAATCGAAAAGTCGAGATTTCCGTCGGCCGCCTTAAAAGGGCCACAGAAATTTCAAATTCAGTTTTTGAAATGACATTGCTGCTTTTCTATGGTGCACAGTACAGAACTCCTCACGCGCGCGGGCGCGCGCGGACGCGCGCGCACGCGCGCGCGTGCTTCTGTATTGTCCACAATAGAAAAGTCCTCCCTCCTAACGGGCCACAGAAATTTCAAATTCAGTTTTTGGAATTACATGGCGGCTTTTCTATTGTGGACAATACAGAACTCCTCACGCGCGCGCGCGCGGACGCGCGCGCGCGGGGACTTCTGTATGGTTCACAACACAAAAGTCGACATTTCCGTTGACCTCCTTAAATGGCCACAGAAATTTCAAATTCAGTTTTTGGAATTACATGGCGGCTTTTTTATTGTGGACAATACAGAAATCCTCGCGCGCGGACGCGCGCGCGGACGCGCGCGCGCGCGTGGGGACTTCTGTATTGGTTCACAATAGAAAAGTAGACATTTCCGTCGGCCTCTTTAAAGGGCCACAGAATTTTCAAGTTCAGTTTTTGGAATTACATGGCAACTTTTTTATTCTGGACAATACAGAACTCCTCACGCGCGCGCGCGCGCTGACGCGCGCGCTGACGCGCGCGCGCGCGCGCGTGGGGACGTCTGTATTGTTCACAATAAAAGAGTCGACATTTCCGTCGGCCTCCTTAAAGGGCCACAGAAATTTCAAATTCAGTTTTTGGAATTAAGTGGTGGTTTTTCTATTGTGCACAATACAGCACTCCTCACGCGCGCGTGTGGGCATTTCTGTATTGTCCACAATAGAAAAGTCAGCTTTTCCGTCGGCCTCCTTAAAGGGCCACAGAAATTTCAAATTCAGTTTTTGGAATTGCAAAGTGGCTTCTCTATTGTAGACAATACAGAACTCCTCACGCGCGCGCGCGCGACGCGCGCGCGTCCGCGCGCGCCCGCGCGCGCGGGGACTTCTGTAGTGTCCACAATAGACAAGTCGACATTTCCGTCGGCGACCTTCAGGGCCACAGAAATTTCAAATTCAGTTTTTGGAATTACATGGCGACTTCTCTATTGTGGACAATACACAACTCCTCGCGCGCGCGCGCGCGGACTGGCGCGCGTCCGCGCACGCGCGCGCGTGGGGACTTCTGTATTGTCCACACTAGAAAAGTCGACATTTCCGTCGGCCTCCTTAACGGGCCACAGAAATTTCAAAATCAGTTTTTGGAATTACATGGCGGCTTTTCTGTTGTGGACAACACAGAACTCCTCACGCGCGCGCGCGTGCGGACTTCTGTATTGTTCACAATAGAACAATCGACATTTCCGTCGGCCTCCTTACCTGGCCACAGAAATTTCAAAATCAGCTTTTGGAATTACATGGCGGCTTCCCTATTGTGGACAATACAGAACTCCTCACGCGCGCGCGTGGGGACTTCGGTAGTGTTCACAATAGAAAAGTCGACATTTCCGTCGGCCTGCTGAAAGGGCCACAGAAATTTCAAATTCAGTTTTTTGGAATTACATGACGGCTTTTTCATTGTGGACAATACAGAACTCCTCACGCGCGCGCGCGCGGACGCGCGCGCGTCGGGACTTCTGTATTGTTCACAATAGAAAAGTCGGCATTTCCGTCGGCCTCCTTAAAAGGCAACGGAAATTCCAAATTCAGTTTTTGGAATTACAGGGCGGCTTCTCTATTGTGCAGAAGAGAGAACTCCTCACGCGCGCCCGCGCGCGTGGGGACTTCTGTATTGTCCACAATAGAAAATTCGACATTTACGTCGGCCGCCTTAAAGGGCCACAAAAATTTCAAATTCAGTTTTTGGAATTACATGGCGGCTTTTCTATTGTGGACAATACAGAACTCCTCACGCGCGCACGCGCGCGCGTGGGGACTTCTGTATTGTCCACAATAGAAAAGTCGACATTTCCGTTGGCCTCCTTAAAGGGCCACAGAAATTTCAAATTCAGCTTTTGGACTTACATGGCGGCCTTTGTATTGTTGACAATACAGAACTCCTCACGCGCGCGCGCGCGTGGGGACTTCTGTATTGTCCACAATGGAAAGTCGGTGCGTCCGTCGGCGTCCTTCAAGGGCCACAGAAATTTCAAATTCAGTTTTTGGAATTCCATGGTAGCTTTTCTGTTGTGGACCATACAGAACTCCTCACGCGCGCGCCAGCGCGCGTCCGCGCGCGCGCGCTCTAGCTTGCAAGCCAACACGGCGTCTTCTCTATTCGGAACAATACGGAGCGCTCTATGAGACTTAGGCTGAGCGCCCGCGCGACTCCGCCAAAAGCGCGCCTCCACTGCTGTTCCCAGGGGCCCGCCGAAGAGAAGCCAATGCACAGGACGGCAGGGTATCCTTTGCGCGCCCCGCGACCTGCCCGAACGCGACGATGAATGAACTTGCAGGGCTGGGCAAGTACAGGACACAGGAGAACCCTGCTGCGCGGGGGCGACCTCGAGTGAACGCGTCGTTGGTTCACTGGCGGTGCGGCCGCACTCAGAGGACATCGCAGAGTATACCCTTCGCCGCGGCGCCGGCGGCGCGGCGCTGAAACCGCAATCTTACATCGAAGCGAACCGAACCCCCAAATCTGAGAGGACACAAGGGTACCCTTGACCAGGGCCGCGACCTCCCCGAGGCGCGACGCGCCCAGAACGCCGCGGGCCAAGCCGCCGACACCCGCGGAAAGCACAGGACACAAGGGCACCCTTGCCCGGGGAATGCAGAGGACACGAAGCGCGATGCACAGGACACGAGAGTACCCTTGATTTGGCAGGCCCGACCTACTAATGGACTCCGACTGTATATTGGGCATGAGCTCAATCGTGTGCAATGGCGAGGACCGCGATTGTGGACACGCAAATGCGCGTGTCACTGGGGCGTTCGGTGGGGCTCCCTATGGGGCCACGAACCGTGCGATAGATGCGCCGTGATGTGTGTGGTGCGTGGTGTGTGTGTGTGTCTGTGGTGCCGGTCGTGTGTGTGTGTGTCGTGTTTGTGTGGTGGTGGTTGACGGTTGGTGGTGGCGGTGGTGGTGTGTGTGGGGGGGGGGGGGGCGTGCGTGGGGGTGGCGGTGGTCGTGGTGGGTTGGTGGTGGCGGGGGTGGAGCTGGGCGGGGGTCTCTGGGCGGGTGGGCGGGCCATGGGCGGCGCAAGCGCCATGGGCGGCGCAACCGCGCGTGCACGTGCCGTCATAGGCGGCCAAACGCAGTACACGTCGCTTGGAGCTCCATATGGGCCCGCGAATGGCGCGGGCAAAGGTCGCCATTTGGACTTTATGTGGAGCTCCTCATGTGGCCACGGGCCGCGTGATGGGGCGTACCGTAATGGGCGGCACGGACGCTTGTACGACGCCGCCTCAAGTGAAAACCCCGATGCAGCCACGGACCGTGCGAGGGGTGCGCCGCAATGGGTTGCGCGCGCGCGTGCGAACTTCGCCACTGGGGCCTTGGGTGGAACTCTTTCTGAGGCGACGGGCCGCGCGATGGAGAGCGTCGCAATGGTTGGGCAGCTTTTCGTTGAGATCCTTCTGGGGCCACGAACCGCGCGAGGGCGCGCCGCGATGGGTGGCCCAGGAGCGTGCGACCGTCGCCACGGGTGCTTTAAGTGGAGCACCATGTGGGGCCGCGAACCGCGTGATGGGGCGCGCCGTAATCGGTGGCGCGGACGCATGTCCACGTCGCCACAGGGGGCTCAGATGGAGCCCCCTATGGGGCCACGGTCCGTGCGAGGGTGCGGCATGATGCGCGGCGCGGACGCATGTAAGCGTCTCTACTGGGGCCTTGGGTGCAATTCCATAAGTGGCCATGAACCATGGGAAGGGCGCAGCGTTGTGGCGCGGATGCGGCGCACGGGACTTGTGCGTAGGCGTCGCGCGTGCGCGTGGCACACCGACGTGGCGCATGGACATTCGCGCACGGATGCCACGCGCGGGCGCTGCTGTGCACGGGCGTTGCGCGCGGACGCGGGGGGGGGGGGGGGCGCGAACAGAGCGGGGTCGCGATGGAGTGGGGTCGGGTGGGATGAGGGGTGGCGGTAGGGGCGGGAGGGGGAGCGGCGGGGGGGCTAAAATTGCGCGATGCAGGCGCGCCGTAAAGTTCGCGTAGGATGAATACATTAAAGCATATGGCGATCCACATCAAAATAGCAACGACGCCTTAACAGTCGCGGCAAACGAAGAAGAGCAGCGCTGGCTGTGCATTGCACAAGGTAAGGAGGTATATTGCACTGGTACACAAGAGTTGTGATTAGTTGCAGGAGCCCGTGTAGAGCAAAGCCTGATGGGGGGAGCGGGCATTGGATAGAATGGGCAGGAAATGTGCACGTGGTCTGCGCATGCGGATTGGACGCCGTTGAGTTGCGCTGTGCTACCGCGGTGACATTTGCGCCGTGGACGCCGCCATGGCGGCCGCGTGTGTTACGAAATCTACGCGTCGAACCCTGAGGAGACGCCCGCGTCGAACTCGGTCTTGCCGCCCTTTGCACCACCGTTACATGTGGATAGCGTCTGGCTGGCGTTTGAATATGCCAGGGTGAGGTGGGATGAGCTGCGGGGCAGGTTTGCGGACCACGCTAATGCTACGAATCGTACGGCGCAGGATAGTTGCAGAGATGCGGTTGACCTTGATCACAGCATGTGTAGGAGTAGGGGTTGGGAAGGGCGCGGTAAGGCACGTTAGTGCAGAGTAGATGTTCAACGCTCTAAATATGCATAAAACGAAGCCAGCGTAGTGTCTAAATAAAATTGGATGTAATAGAACCTAGTGCCTCCAGCGAAAATGGAGGGCAGGATCCCGTTGAGTACGACATGGGCTGGGGTAGCGCGGCGTGGAAAGCATGCGCGCACAATTTGTTATAAGATCTCTTCTGGTGAGCTGCTCGTTGGCGGAAGGGGAGGAGCAGGGAACAGGAACATCGACAAAGGTTACTTACTGAAAAGTTGTTAACCGCACGCCGCCGACTAGCGTGGAAAAGTGTCACGGGAGAAAAGGTATGACAGGCAAACACGACATCACATGACGAACTGGATGTGACCGTCTGGATGGCACGTGCCACGGCGGAAGCCCCATGGAGAAAACCAACTGTGCATTTTTGACTGGGCGCCAACATGAACCAAGGAAGCCTCAGAAAGGCAACTCGCGACACGTGTCACCGAGGAAACCGCCAGAGGAAAGCCAACGGTGCATTTTTGATTCTGGGCGCCGCCATGATCCAAGGAAGCCTCAGAAAAGCAACGGGCGATACGTGTCACCGCGGAAACCGCTTGGAGAAAACCAAACGTAATCGTTTGATTCTCGGCGCCAACATGAGCCAGGGAATCTTCAGAAGAAAAGCAGGTGACACGTGTCTCCACGGAAACCGCTTGAGGACAACCAATGGTGCATTTTTGAATTTGGATGCCATCATGGGCCAAGGGCGCCTCAGAAGAGCAGCGGGCGACAAGCTCCCGCGGGGGAGGAGGGGGGAGGCAAAGAAGGGGGCGTGGGGAACATGAAGATATACCGTTGCCGGGTCAAAACTGACCCAAGATCGGGGAGAAGGCGACAACCCAAACATCTGCAAGGGTGCCCAAGGGGCCGTGCAACGCCATTACGCGGCAAGAAACGCGCGGGGATGCGCCCGCCCAAACGAGAACATGGGCAAGGATACGGAGGGATCCCCAAGGGTACCCTTGCCTCCCCCATCCCTGCGACGCCGCCGTGCAACGGGCTTCAACCCCAAACGGCAAGGATGAATGTGCCGCCAAGGGTACCCTTGGACGGCCGAGGCAGCAGCCAAGGATGCCGGGAAAGGATGATGGCTTGACGTCTTATGGCTTGGGGCGCCTTAACCGCGTTAGTGGGCCAAATTTCCTGGTGGCACCACCTTTGATTGCACGGTGGGCGACCGCGTCCGTCGCGGTCGCGTGTCACGTTGTCTGCGGGCGGGCCCCGCCACTTGCAATTCAGAACCTGCGGCGCAGATTCCGTGACATTGCGGGTGGGTGGGATTCGCCCACCCTTGAGTCGCCTTTCACAGTTTTTGTCCTGCTCCACGACCCGCGCACCAGTGGTGGCGATGCATGCGGCCTGTAGCTGGGAGCGCGGCGAGGGCCGACAACGCAAAACAGAAGCCGACCCCGAACTGGCTACGCATGCTGGGCGTGTGTATCATTATCGCAGCGTCGTACGGGTCGAACATTGGAATGCCCCTGCACCCGTCCACTCAGCCTACCCCCTATGACCCGCGCAATTACAAAAAATCAAATAAAATTTTACTTGGCGTTTCAATTCTTGGGTAAATCAATTTCGTAGTGATGCAGCGGTATAAAGAATGCCAATCCAGTTCCTTCAGTCAATCGCCATTCGTAACCGTGGCTGAATGGCAGGCTAGAGACTCCTGCTATCATGGGCACATTTGCACAACCTCGCGCGGGAACATCACATCCCTTCGGCGCCATCTGCACTGCGCCGCTAGTCAAAGCCACCCCGCGCCGACGCAGCGCATCGGGCACGCTCGCTGGGCCGGGGCGCCTCGGCGAGGCGGCGCCCGACAATGTCTGCGCGGCCTTCCCGGGCCCGGCGGCGTCGCGGCGGCCGACGTCGCCGACTCGGCGCAAGGCGTTCTCGAGGCGCCCTCGCGTCCATTCGGCGCTTCTGTCCCCCGCTGCGTGCTCGAAGCGCAGCTTCGCCTCCTGGGCAGCCGGCGCTTTGCCGCGGTAATGGCACCGCGCGGCAACCGTCTCCCGCGACAGCTCGCTTGCGAGCAGCCCCGCGACGGGCGTGAACAACTTGTCCTGGCGATTCACCCCAGACTGGGCAGCCGCGCCGATCTCTTCGGCCGCGGAACGGAACGCGCGCGCGCATTCTGGGGCCAACGCGGCGCCAGGGCCCACGGCGCCGACAAGAGGGCCGCGAACCTCCTCGAGGGACTCGGGGCCGCCAGAGCCACGCTTCGCCGACGAGCGCCTCGCCGGCGAAGCCTTCGCCGCCCACTTCCTGGAAAACCTGCCCCCGCGCGCGAGCGCGCGCCCCCCGTGGCTCTCAGCGCCGCCGCGCAACTTCAACTTTCCCGCGAGCCATGCGGGAGCTCTCTGGCTCGACCGCGTCGTTCTCGGAGACCGTCAAGGGCGCCCCCATCCGTCCGCGCGCGCCAAGGCTACCTCGCGGGCGTCGCAGAAATCTTGCACTCTGCGCACAGTGGCCCGGATGGTTTCGCCCTTCCCGCGCGCAAGCTGGGCCGCTGCGTCGTTGGGCGCCCTGCGTCCCAAGGCATGTGCGGTCCGCGAGCACGCGCTGTTATCGCGGTCGCTGCCAGTGGAGTCGCGCCGATGGAACGGCGAAGGCCGCGTCGGGTCTCGCCAGGCGCGGGCGACCGCGCTTCGCCCCCGCGCACCTGGGGCCCTCTCCCTGCTGGACCTCTCGCTCGCCGCGCTACCAGCAAGCGGGCGACTTCGCCTCGCACCTGCGCGGGATAACGCCCGCCTCCACCAGCATCTGCTTCCCGGCGACCTGGCTCAAACCGACGATCTCCTCGAACGAAGGCTGCTCCAAGCCGCGCAGTGCGATTGCGTCGGGGGCGGCGGACGCGGCTTCGCCGCCGCAGGTCAGGCCGCCCAGCTGGAACTTGGAATTCGCGCGACGAGCCATCTCGCAGCGGCTGGCGGCGCCGCTGCCGACGGCCGTCGTCGCCTTCGTCGGCTTCGCCTTGACGATGCGGCTGGCGGCGCCATTGCCGATGGTCTTCATCGCCCTCGTCGGCTTCGCCTTGGCGGCGCGGCTGGCGGCGCCCCTGCCGCTCGCCCCCATGATCTTCATCGGACTCGCCCCGGCGGCAACGCTGGCGGAGCCCATGTCGTCTTGCGCGCCCGCCGTCTTGAGGTGCCACTTCCGAGCGAGCTGAAGCATGGGCGCGGGGCGGTAGCGGTCGCGGCTAGCTTTGAAGCAGCTTCAGCCAACTGGCAACACAACAATCAACGCTGACTGCTCAACGCGCCAACTGGCGCGCTGATGTCATAAAACGCGGCAATGCCCGCAGCGCGAAGCAGATCCCGCCGAGCGCAGGATGCGACGGTGAACGAAAGGAGGGCGAACGAAACGAACGAAGCGCCGGAGTCGCGCGCGCTCCACTGGGGAGCCCGCCCGCGCCCTTGACATGGCGCGGAGGCCGCGGCCTCGGAAAATGTGAGCTAAGCGCCTGTCCGTTACTCCGGCGAGGCGCGCCTGCCGAGAAACGACTCGCGCGACCTGGCCCATGACCTCGTGGAGCTCGTCAAACTTGGCCATCGTTCTGCTCTCGAACTGCAGGAACAATTTGGGTGCCCCCTCTTTCGTCTGCTCCTTCCCGTCCTCCGTGACATTGCCCTCCTCCTTGTTATCCTCGTCGCTCGTCTCCTCCGCAGCCTCTGTCAGCCTCTTCGCGCGTTCCTCCGCGTCGCGCATCTCTGCGCGCGAAGCCTTCCCGTGAATATCACCTTTGATCGCCTCGATCTGCGCCGCGCCGAAGTCGAGCTCGACGGACAACTGGTATGATCGCTGATTCGCTTCTGAGATGTCGTCGGCGCCTCTGGGATGGCCATGCTTCTCTGGCGGGCGTTCGTACTCGGGCTGATCTGAGGCACCGCGTGCCCTGCGCTCCAGGGCGGCCTCAAACTTTGGCACCCTGTACTCTCGAATGCGGCTTGAAGAAGAGGGCGGGCGAATCGGGAACGTGAAAGAACTGGGCGGATGTTTTGCGGAAGTCGATCGGCGCCCATATCCTGCCGGGCCCTCTGGGACAAACAGCCCACCTTGCGGGCGGGCGCCCCCCCGCCCCCGTGCCCCGCCTAGCCGCGCCCAGAACTTCTCGCGCGCGAAGCTGGCGCGCTGGCCCTTTCACCGACGTTGGTCAGCACGTCGCGCAGCTTGTCATCGCTGCCCAATGGACCGAAGCGAAGTGGGCATTGCGCCAAAAGGCAAAATGGCATTGCACCTGAAAGTAATGGGCGTTGCACCCGAAGTGGACATTGCACCTGAAGCGCCCTCCTCCTCACCCTTTTCCTCCTCCTCATCCCCCCCCCACCCCCACCCCCCACCCGCCGCCGCCACCGCCGCCCCCTCCTCCTCCGCCGCCTCCTCTCATCGCTGCTACCCCTCAAGAGCCCGAAGCATTCTGAAGAACAGGGACTACCAATCCCTAGTATTCTCCAAGACTCCGAAGGTACCTTGTGGACGGTCGTGAAATGAACGTTCAAGTCGCACTTCTCCCCTCGCCAGTTCCACGCCCTTCCTCGCCCGGGAAATGCGGGAATGGGGCCCCGGGGCCCTCGGGGGGCCGCGGGGGGGCCAGGGGGCCGGGGCAGCCGAGACAACCAAGAAAACATTCAGAAACAATGAAAATGCGCCAGCCAATCAAGAAAACATTAAAAACAATGCGTTTGCTTGGTTTACTTGGCACGACCGGCTGGGTTCTCGGCGCTGCGTTGCTCGTTGTTTCGCGCCTTCCCGGCCCCCCCGGCCCCCCGGCCCCCTCGGGCCCCTGGGGGGGGGGGGAAGGATGGGGGGGCGAGAAAGAGCGAGGAGCACAGGGGAACACTCAAACAGCAAAACACCACACAACATCATAAAATAATGAAGGCGCGCTTGACGGAGAACGAAGAACGCGACGCACCAGTCGCCTGGGCAAACGGAGTGGTCTGCGGGATACATTGCATACAGGCACGCACACATAGATATACATGCGCGCGTACCTACACACATTACATACATACATACGTACGCACATACTTACGCACGTTACGCGCATTCTATACATACGCACGTACGTACGCACATCCATTACACGCATTACCTGCAATACCTACATGCATCCGTGCGTTACATACAATCTAGTTGTACGCGGCAACCCCTACATGAATACGTACATACATGCATGCGCACATGCATACGCACACGCAAACATACATTACAACCACCGCATGCGCACATATATACATACGTGCGTGCATAAATACATGAGTACGTGCGTGCATACATAAATACGGCCGCATACTTACATTACACATATTGCAAACAACACATAGCTTACAAACACCCATACATGCGTACACGCATACAAACATACAAAACTGCATACATTACATGCAATCATACACACATACACCCAGATGGACATGCATGTCTACATACATACATACATTCCATTACATACATTACATTGCATGCACTCGATATATACAAACATACATACGTGCATGCGTACATACATTGCATACACTCCATGGATACATACATACATACGTACGTACATACATACACACACGCACACAAACAGTAAACAGCCATTACATACATACATGCATACATACATACGTGCATACATACATTCAATACAGACGTAAATACGTACAACCACGCATGCGTAAATACTCATATACATGTATATACACACACGCATGCCACTCGTACCCGGAAGAGTCCGTCTTGCTTGCAGAGAGGAAGCACGGAAAAGGCGCAGCCTCGAACGTCGCAGTAGATGAGCGGGCCGAGCCCGCGGCGACACCGCAGCCCATTGCCATGCCCTGCGTCAACACAGACTCGGAACTGTGGCCCATTGAGGAATTGTCCACACCGTGGTCCATTGACGAAATATGCGCATCCTCATCCACATCTGCGACCAGGCTGGAGGGTCTGCTCAGCTTGAAGCCGTCCGCCCCTATGAACTCCACCTGGACCACTTCGCCAACAAAGCCACGAACACAGCCCACCATTCCATTTAGAGACGCCGTGGAGAGGCTGTGCGGTCGAACGAGGTCTCCCACCTCGAAGTTGTCACCCTTGCACTGCGGAACCCCTTTCGCGCCGTGGGGGAGCAGAAACCCAGATTCAGAACCGTGCATTTCGCGGAAAGGCTTCTCCACCACACCCATCACGCCAGAAACAATGGTATCTCTGGACTCGCTCATGCGTTGTTCGAGATCCTTCGCACACACGCGTTGAAATGACTCCAACTTGCCGGGTAACCGTTTGCCGAAGGCCTGATCCACAGCAGATCCGAGACTATTACTCAAATGCTGCAAGTTCCGTCCAATGACCTGCATGTGTTCCTCAACCTGCGTTTGGAGAACAACCGCGTTGAACTTCGGCGCCGCGAGCTCACGGCGCTGTTCCAGCTCACGCACCAATGACGCAATGGTACGGTTATGAGGCTCGATGAGAGCCTGCTCTGGTGTGCTCCCATTAGAGCTCTCGCCGAAGGGTAGGGCGGCGCACGGCACAGACCCCCGAAGGGCGTGCCGCCGACAGCGACCAAGAAGAGGCGGACTGTCAGGCACACGCGAGCAGCACGCCTGAACCATCAAAGAGCGGGAGCGGTACCGCGGAGCCTGCACCTTGGGACAACAGCGATTGTAGAGAAATCAGCCGAAGAACTGTAAGGAACTGCCACGCCATTCCCTGCCACGCGTGGAACAAATTCAGCAACGTGCGGATTGAAATTTGAATTGCGTCCAGAGTCACGAGCAGGAAGCGGAATAAGCTCAGCAACTTTAATTCGAATTACGTCATCGACACAATCGAAGAACTCCTCATAACGATTAGCCGAAGGATGCCTCGAAGACCGTCGACGAGACCACAAAGCAGGGAAGAGCACCAGAAACTGAGCGTGCTTCGCATTGTTTGCAGCGTTGTTGATACGACGCAGGATGACCAACAGCCGTGAACAACATGTGCCTTCCAGAACAGAGATGGCGCCTGCCGTGGACGGGAACTCAATATCAAACAAATGCACGATGCAAAGATGAATGCACAGCTGCAGAGCCACCAATGCCCAGCGAAAGAGCAGAGAGGCCATGCGAGAAATCGGCGAATTGCGCAGCAGCATCCTGGGTTGAGCCGGGCTTGAGCCAAAATGGCTACGGATATACATGCATGCATGCACGCATACATACAGCATATACATATGAACATGCATACATACATACATACATACATACATACATACATACATACATACATACATACATACATGCATGCATGCATGCATGCATGCATGCATGCATGCATGCATGCATGCGCCCCAGGGTCCACCCAAGAGAGCAAGTGCAGGCCGTCAAGAGCAAAACGGCCCGCTCAACCATCGACTACCGCCGGCACGGGGGCCACACACACAGGGGGAGGCTGTCCAGAGATCGCGCGTCCCCTGCATGGGTGGCAGAACCAAAACAGGAAAAAACAGCAGCTTTTGGCGCTCCGCGCGTGTTTCTTGGATCCACGCGGGATCCCCTCCCTCGCGCACGGAGCGCGCCCGGGGCAGCGCCGGAGGCGCCGCCAGGGGAGCCCAGGCGCCGATCCAAGAGATCCGCGCGGAGCGCCGAAAGTTTATGTGTATGTCCTTTTTCTCTTTCGAATCCAGGCATCGCGCGACCCCCGCACGGGAGGCAACGCGTTGATGCGGTGGACCTCAGAGTAGAGATCGACATTCACATGCGCACCTCGAAAACAAGACCGAAATGCAGCAGGGCCCAAATCGTGCGGATCTTACCCCCGCCTCTGGTTCAAATGAACCGCACACGACGGTGCAAAGACCAGGATGGCGATACGGAAAATGATTGCATCAGTGTTTGGTTCTTGTTTCTACTCCTACCCCTTCTGTTACTCCATCCCGCAACCGACAAGCCAAAACACGTGAACGAGATCTACGACGGCGAATTGGCTTACTCGATCCGGGGGAATGGGATCGACCAGCAGCCCTCGACCTTGCGTGGAGCGGAGTGATCAACCACACAACTCGGCTTTACCTGAAAGGAACTGGCACCTACGAATGTGAACTCGTGGGCCCTTCGCGAAGACCATCGATGCTCCAGACCGCTTCTAACAACACTTGATGGCATCACGCGGGCTATTGCTGCGGTTTCGGATCCTGCCTTGTGTGGCGCAGTGCTACGACAAAGCAGGAGGGTGCCAGTGTTTTTGACCAGATCTGCAAGACGGCGATGGGCGCCGTAACTGAACACTGGTTTCCGCAAGAGAGCACTGGCTTCCATAATTGTCCAAACTGGTTCCCATGGCTGCGAACAATGCTTTCCAGAACTGCCCATGCTGATTCCCAGAACTGACGAGACTGCTTTCCATAACTACCCACGCTGGCTTCCATGACCTCACGCGCCAGTCTCTGCCACTGCCTACGCCAGCTGTCCATAACTGCCCACACCCGCTTCATGCTCCTCCTCCTCCTCCTCATCATCCCGCCCTGGGGTTAAGTCGGGCGTGTCCCCCTACAGGGGGCTTTTGGACGAAAAATAAAGAACGCCCCCAAAATACCCAACACATACTCAAAAATAGTCAAAACATCGTCCCCATCTTATTTTTGACTATTTTCGAACATTCCTCCTGTAGAAGGACAGGCCCGACTCAACCCTGGGGTCCAGTTCTCCCTCTCTGGCGGGGCGGGGCGCGGCGCTGCGGGGCGGCGGCGCGCGCGGCGGCGCTCGCCGTCGTCGCTCGTCGTTGTCGTCGCCGTCGCGCGCGCCCCTTCTTTAGACGAGCGCGTTCCACTACTCGCAAAGTAGCTGCTCGCAAAGCGCCTTGATCCGCCGCAGGGTGATCTGCGATCAATTACATCGAAGCAGGCATGTGTGTTTTCGGGCGCTTGCGAGTAGGAGCTTCGCGAGCAGTGGAACGCGCCCGGTGATTCTTGTAGCCCTCTCCTGCTGCTCCCTCCTCCCGTCCTCTCTGTGCTGCTCCCTCTCTCTCTCTTCCTCCCTCCCTCCCTCTCTCTCTCTCTCTCTCTCTCTCCCTCCCTCCCTCTCTCTCTCTCTCTCCCTCTCGTCCTCCCCCCCTCTCTCTCCCTCCCTCTCTCTCCCTCCCTCTCTCTCTCTCTCTCTTCCTTCCTCCCCTCCGTCCCCCTCTCTCTCCTTCTTCCTCCCTCCCTCCCTCTCGCCCGCTTTCAAAAAGGCACACGCCGTGGGCCGACTGCGCGGGGCCGGGGCGGGCGGGCGCGGAGGGCACTCTTCGGTGCCGGCGGGCGTCGGGCGCTGGGCTCGCGCTCGTCGTCCTCCTCCCGCCCTGCCCTCCCCCCGGAGGGAGGAGTAGGAGGAGGAGGGAGGGGGGAGGGACAGTGGGAGGGGAGGACGAGGGAGGAGGAGGAGGAGGAGGAGGAGGAGGGGGAGGAGGAGAGGAGGAGGAGGAGGAGGAGGAGGAGGAGAGGAGGGAGAGGAGAGGTAGAGAGGGAGGAGGAGGAGGAGGGGGAGGCAGGGGGAGGAGGAGGAGGGAGGAGGAGGAGGGGAGGAGAGGAGGAGGGGGAGTAGGAGGAGGAGGAGATTACTGGGGGAGGCAAGGAGGGGGAGGAGGAGGGGAGTTTGTTTTTTTTTTTCTCCATTGGAGGGGGAGGAGGAGGAGGAAGGGAGGAGGGGAGGAGATTTTTCGAGACAAGCTGGGCGCGCTCGCGCCACCTCTGACCCCCCTCCATCCCATCCCTTCCCGTTGCGCTGATCTGTTTTCTATCCGCGGACGCGTGTGATAGCCGATCTGCGACTCCATCACCCCCCTCCATCCCATCCCTTCCCGTTGCGCTGATCTGTTTTCTATCCGCGGACGCGTGTGATAGCCGATCTGCGACTCCATCAGAAAGGCCCCCATCGTGCGATGCGCATCTAGAAATGGGGAGCCGCGTACATGGGAAGATGAGGTGACGGGTAAGCACGAGAATTAGCAGGAGGAGCATGAGTTGGCTGTGGATGGACGAGGACGAAGACGAACATGAGTATAGCAGCAGAAGCTAGAGTGCAAGGAGCGGGAGGAGCAGGAGGACAGTGGAAAGGCGGAGAAGGACCAAAATGAGGAGGGGCGACGCCGATGAACAAGGGCTCGGATCCCGAAAAAGGGCCCACGCTGGGGAGAGCACCATTGTGTACGACGGGAACAGAGCGCCGATCCGAAAATGAGACCCACGCTGCAGCGGGGTCACTATATTAAATACCGAGAACAATCGCCCTGAACAAACTATAAGGAAAAACGCGTCTGCGCAAATTCTTCCTGTAAGAGCAGCACGCGGAGAGAACCGGCCATGCTCTGGACGGAGCCAGGGGAGGGAGGAGACGAGTCTCCGTAGGCGGTGTAGTTACTTATGCAGGAGGGAGGGGTAGGAGAGGATAGTGAGAAGGGGAAGGGAGGAGAAGGAAAAGGGGCAAAGGAGAAGTAGATAGGAGGGAAGAAGGGAGAAGGAGGAAGGACCAGTGAGACAGGAAGGGGGAGGAGAGGAGAAGAGAAGAAAGGGGAAGGAGAGGAGGAGGGAGGAGGATACAAAGAGGGAGGACCTCCCCATCCCTCCTCCTGGTATTCGTGAGAGGTGGTCAGTTGTCGCGGACGGACTCCAAGTCCGATGTCCAGTATTCTCGTCATCATCCTCCTCCTCCTCTGCATGCCTCCTCCTCATCCTCCCTCCTCCTCGTCCTCCTACTCCCTCTGTCCTCCGCCTCCTCCTCCTCTTCCTCTTCCTTCTCCTCCCCCATCCGCCTCCTCCTCCTCCTCCTCCTCATGCCCCTCCTCCTCCTCCTCCTCCTCCTCCTCCCTCTTTCTCCTCCTCCATCTCCTCCTCCTCCCTGTTCCTCCTATTCCTCCTCCCCATCCTCCCTCCCCCACCTCCCTCTACAAGTACTCGAAATCAAGCATATTATTCTGTCCCCTGAGCATGGACGGGAAGTCGCCCACCCCTTCCACTCAGTTTTTCAAACACAAACGCAGACTCAGACACAGACGCGGACGCACACACACACGCACACACACACACACACACGTACAACACACAAGCACCACACACGCACACCACACACACACAACACACACACGCACAAAACTCACCATGAAACGCACACAACGCACGACACACAACGCACACACACACACACACACACACACACACACGCACGCACGCACGCACGCACACACGCACGCACACACGCACGCACACACGCACACACACACACACACCACACACACACACACACACGCACACGCACACGCACACGCACACGCACACAGACACACGCACGCACGCACGCACGCACGCACGCACGCACGCACGCACGCACGCACGCACGCACGCACGCACGCACGCACACACGCACACACACACACACACACACACACACACACACACACACAACGCAAACACAACACAAACGCTGACACCGACACGGACACATAGACACACTTTGCACACACAAACACCCATTTACACATAGACACACATAGGCACACCTAGACACGCATAGACACACAACGGCACACATACGCAGACATAGAAAAACGCAGAAAAAAAACACATAGACACACACACACACACAGACACACACGCAGACACTTGTTTGTTACCAGCGATGACGGAGCCCAGTGGCGGAGGCCACGACTGACGAACGACAGGCGACAGACGAGACGACGTAGGCGGCGCAGAGGGAGAGGGAGGAGGAGACAGGAGGGGGGAGGGCGCGCGCGGCGTAGCCCCGCTCAGCCCGCGGCGGCCCCGCAGGGCCGCCCTGGCGCGCCGGGTCGAAGGCGGGCAGGCCAGGCCGGGCCGCCAGCGCAGCGGCGCCGCTGGCGCCGGGCGGGGCTAGGCCCCGCCCGCGCGGCCCTGGCGGCGGCCCGCAGCTCGCGGCGCAGAAGCCGCAGCCGCGCCGCGCTCGGCGAGCGCCCCGGCAGCGTCCGAGAGGCCGCGCGCTGGCCTCGCGGAAGCTGCAGGCCCCGCAGGGGGACCCTCAACGGCGCGCGGCCGCCTGCCGCCACTGCCCAGCCGCCGATCAGGCGGGCGCGGGTCGCCTCCCGCAGCTCCTCCTCGCAGGCGAGCGCGACGGCGAGCGCGTCCTCGCCATGATCATTCTCCGCGCCGCCGTCCGCCGGCAGCGAGCCGGGCGCGTCAGGAGGGAGGTCGCAGTTGGCGCCGGTGCCGCGCTGGGGCCTCGGAGGCGCCAACCGCGGCGCCGCGGGCCGCCCCGGGGGCGCCCGCCGCGGAACTGGCCGCGGCGCCGCGGGCCGCCCCGCGGGCGCTCGCCGCGCGGCGCGCGTCCGGCGCCGCCGCGGGCCGCCCCCCCCCCTCGGAGAAGCGATCGCCGCGGGCGCGCCGAGCGCAGCCGGCTCGGGCGCCAGCTGCTCGCCGCCAGCCTCGGCAAGCGCGGCGCCCGCCGCGTCGGCGCGGGCCGCCCCCTCGGGCGCTCGCCGCGGGCGCCAGCCCGCCGCCGGGCGCGCGCGCCACGCAGCCCGCCAACCGGCTGCGCTGGCGTCGGCCTCGCCGTCGCGAGCGGCCCTCGCCGGCGGGGCGGAGCCCGCGCGCTGCGCGTCGCTGTTCCCGGCCGCGGCGCGGCTTCGGCGCCGCGGGCCGCCGGGGTGCCGCGGGCCGCCGGGGCCGCCTGGGACCAGACTGGCGCTGGCTTCAGGTCGCCGGAGGCGCCCTGCTCCGCTGGCAGCCAGAGCTCGAGGCCGGCGCCGCCTTCAGCGTCCGCCCAACTCTCCCGCGAGGGCGCCTCCGGCGGCTGGCGGCGCTGCCGCGGCGGCGTCTGCGCCTCCACCGCAGCGGGCGCGGGGCCGCGATCGGTCGGGCCCGGCGCACATACACACAGACACGCACACACACACACACACACACACGCACACACACACAGACACACACACACACCCACACACCAACACGCCCACACGTCCACACACTCACACTCACACACACACACACACCCACACTCCCACACTCCCACACACGCACACACGCACACACCCACACGCGCACACACGCACAGACGCACACACACACACACACGCACACATGCGCACACGTTCGCACCCGGGCACGCGCGCACGCGCGCACGACGCACACGCACACGCACACGCACACGCAAACGCACACGCGACCGCGCACGCGCACGCGCACGCACACGCACACGCGCACCCGCACGCGCACGCGCACTCGAACTCGCACGCGCACGCGCACGCGCACGAGCACGCGCACGAGCACGCGCTCGCGCACGCGCACGTGCACGCGCACGCGCACGCAAACACAGACGCAGACGCAGACGCAGACGCAGACGCATTCGCATTCGCATACACCCACACACAAACACACACGCACATACACCCACTTTTGTTGGCGGTAACGGCCCCGCGCGCGGCGACGAGGCGGAGTAAGTCGAACACACACACACACACACACACACACACACACACACACGCTCACACGCTCACACGCTCACACGCTCACACGCTCACACTCTCTCTCTCACACACGCACGCAGGATTTCATTATTTGATTTTCGTGGGAACGTTCCGGTGCTTCAAGACGGTGCCGCCGCTGCCGCGTGGGCCTCATTCTGCGGTCGGCGCTTCGCCCCAGTCGTTCAGGACGGCGCTCTCGCCCCGGCGCAGGCCACCGGTCTGGATCCGCGTCCTCCCTCGTCGTTGTCGCCCCGCTCCTTGCCCCCTCCCCCGCCTGCCCCCGGGGCCATCCTGCTTCCTCCAGCTTCTGCCTCTACAGGTCCTGCCACTGTTCCTCCTCGTCCTCCTCCTCCTCCTCCCTCCTCCTCCTCCTCCTCCTCCTCCTCCTCCTCCTTAACCTCCTGCTCATCCGCCACCTCCTCCTCCAATGCACGCAGCTCAACTATTCCGATTGCGCATGCCACGATGGGGCCTTTTTGAAACTTCAAGTCCGATATGGCACGCGTCGGCAGATAGAAGAAATATCGGCGCACTGGGAATGGATGGGTGGGAGGGGGACGGTGTGTGATATGGTGCGAGCGCACCTAGCTTGTCCTCCCCCTTTCTCTCTCTCTCTCTCTCTCTCTGTCTCTCTCTCTCTCCTCCTCTTCCTCCTCATCCTCCTCCTCCTCATCCTCCTCCTGCTTCTGCTCCTCCTCCTCCTCCTCCTCCTCCTCTCCTCCTCCTCCTCCTGCTCCTGCTCCTCCTCCTCCTTCCTCCTCTCCTCCTCGTCCTCCTCCTCCGCGCTCGCTCGCAGCTCCTCCTCCTCCTCCTCCTCCTCCTCCTCCTCCTCCTCCTCCTCCTCCTCCTCCTCCTCCTCTTCCGCCTCCTCCTCCATCTCCTGCTCATCCTTGGGGGCTTCGCCGAATCTCTCAGGCCGGCGTCTTGAGCTCGCCGGCCACGACATCAGCTGCTTCTCTGGCCCACCTGGCTCGAGACTCTCGGAAGGGTGGGGGGGGGCAGGAGAGGAGGTGGGATGGTGAGGGTAAAGGGGAAGGAGGATGAGGAGTGGGTAGGAGAGGAGGAGGAGGAGGAGGAGGAGGAGGAGGAGGCGGAGGCGGAGGCGGAGGAGGAGGAGGGGAGGGAGGGGGGTAGGAGGAGGAGGAGGAGAGGAGGAGGAGGAGGAGGAGGAGGAGGAGGAGGAGGAGGAGGAGGAGGAGGAGGAGGAGGAGGAGGAGGAGGAGGAGGAGGAGTGGGTAGGATGGAGCAGCGTTACACTTTGCCCTTACGGGCCACTCTGCCTTTTGTTCACTGCTTGCACGTCCTGTTCTGCACGCGCTGTCTGCTGGATTCGTCTGCAGCTTAGCCTAAGTCGGCCTCGCAACTTGTCGTCTCACAATAACGCTTCAGCCTCGTCGCCTAAGCCCGACCAGCGCAGAAAACGGGTTGGAAAAAGGCTTCTCCCGAGCGATCAGATGTTCTGTGTTCGCCCCGCCCGCGGCGCAAATCCTCGCCAGAGCTCCAGAGCCTTCGCACGCGCAGAAGGGCCAGGAGGCGCCCCTGGCGCCAACTCGCTGGGATGATCCCTCCCTTTGGTTGATGTGTTTTAACCATCACCATCAGTTCGGGGGGGGGGGCCTTTGGCGGCGGCGAGCGAGGGGGGGAAGAAGGGCCGGGCCTCCTGAGAAGGCTCGGAAGTCCCCCGGCCTTCTGACAAGTTTTCTAAGCATTCCCCGAAGACACAGACAACTTCTCAGAAGGCGCGAGGGCTCCTGAGAAGTCCCGCCGCCTTCTGAGAAGGCCTGCTCCTTCTCATTTCCCCCCTCGGCACCCCTCCCCCCCAACAACAAAAAACGCGGGCAACTGCTGGCTTCGCGCCGCGAGCTCCCCCCCCTAGCATGCTCTTCGGCACTGCGCGCGTGTCAAAGGTGCGCTCTCTCTCTCGCGAGACGTGCTGCGTCTTAGACCGCGCGCACGTCCCCCCTAGGGAGAGCCCGGAATCGAACCGAGAAACCGAATCGGCGATCGAGCTGAATCGGATCCACGAACATCGGCAGCCAGATCGGGAGGAGTCGAATCGGCAGAAATGGAAATCGGCAGGTTTGTAAGGTCGCATCGAGAGATCGGAGTCCACATCGGAATCCGAGATCGAATCAAATCGGAATCGGAAGCAGTCGAAATCGGATCGAATCGAATCGGAATCGAGACGAGCCCTGCATCCCCTGGGCATCGCTCGTGTTTTGTGTATACGCTGCCTGTTCGTCCTGCTTCTGACGCGCACCTCGCCGCAGCCCGAACGGTGGCGCACGATGCTCCGAAACTGTACAAAAAACGCGACACCCTGATCAACACTTAAAGACGAGCTTGACTGGAGAGGGCACGCGAGAGGACACTAGACCCTTCCGAAGGCGACATTGCCACCATTGGGATGTAGAAGGCACGGGCCGCAAAACACAGGACACGAGGGCACCCGTGATTTGGAAGGGTCGACCGACCAATCAACTCGGCTGTAACATCTTTCCTGCTCCACTCGATCACACGCAAGAATGACCGTGGGTCAGAGCGACCTTTGAGGCGCGGTTTTGGGGGGGGCCGCGGGGGGGCCAAACACAAGCGCGCAAGACGGTTTTACCGCACCGCGATCGGCGATCGGGGGACCCCAGTGGGCCCGCATTCAAGGTCTCTTCGGCGAAGGGCCACTCTTACAGTCGGACCGAGGCCAGAAGAACATCCTTGAAGAACATGAGACCCTCCGCCGGCCAGAATGCACAGAACGTCCAAGGGTACCCTCCCCAGGATGCACAAGAACATCCAACGAACACGAAGAACACTAGTCGAAGAAGAAAAAACTGCATAAACATAAACTTTTCGCGCTCCGCGCGGATTTCTTCGATCCGCGCTGGCCCCCCCTTCCTGGCGCGCGGAGCGCGCCAGGGGCGGCGCAGGAGACGCCGCCCAGGGAAGCCCAGCGGGATCCAAGAAATCCGCGCGAAGCGCCAAAAGTATGTTTATGGCCCGTCTTCTTCTTCTTCGAACTAGGGTACCCTCCCCGAGCAGACCTCGATATCATACCTCGGCCCGACCGTACGTGTCGTCGACCCACGGAAGAACATGTGTCCGACGTGACCGGGAAAGGCTTGTATCCACGGCGTCTTGGAGTTTCGAGCTCCCTTCCCTGGAGACCGGAGGCGCAGTGGATACAGATGAAAATCTGGTCCTGTAGATGCTATATCTTTGTCCATACCCACTGCACCACGGCCTCTTAGCGCTCCATTTCCAGAAAGTCCAAGAAGCAGTGGATATGGATATGAGTCTTGCCCACAACGGGGGGGCGTCGAGCGAAAATGCCGGCCTGGGCACCCTGGGAGGAGGAGGAGGAGGAGGAGGAAACGGAGGAGGAGGGGGAGGAGGGGGAGGAGGAGGAGGAGGAGGAGGAGGAGGAGGAGGAGGAGGAGGAGGAGGACCAATGTAAAACCAAGGAACATCAACGATGTTGGAATGAACCCTCCCTCCAAACTCCCTCTTCATAGACCCCCACAACGGTTCTTTTTCATTGAGAGAACTGTCTCGTTGGAAGACAACTGTTTGAATATCCTGAAGCACTCGGGATTTCAACGCCACGTATCAACCTGACTGCTGCGTCTTGACGATCCGGAATCGTGACACAGCGCCCTTTTTGGGACTTCAGCACCCCGAATCAACATGACCGTTGCGCCCCGCATAATGCTGACTCCTTCCTGAACACCATGTCTGGTACGTTGATCCTGGGAATCCGTGAAACACTTGCAAACATTGAAAACGAATGTGCGCGGCGCTAAGGCGAGAGCCACATGTTGAAAAAGAACCGCCCTCAATACGTGAAACTCTTGCAAATGTTTAAAGCAAATATGCGCGGCGCAAAGGTGAGAGCCACATTTTGAAAACGACCCGCCCTCAATCCGTGAAGCTCTTGCAAATGTTTAAAAGAATGCGCGCGGCGCTAAGGCGAGAGCCACATTTTGAAAACCACCCGCCCTCCATATGTGAAACTGTTGTCACCTTCTAAGCTTCCGCATCATATATGGTGAGAAAGTCTCAGGCGAAACGCCCGGCCCGCCCTAAAAACTGGCCCCGGGGTGCGACAGGTAGGAGCTATCTACGAGAAGAAGGAATGGATAGGAGGAGGAGGAGGAGGAGGAGGAGGAGGAGGAGGAGGAGGCGGAGGAGGAGGAGGAGGAGGGGGGGGTGAGCCGCCCGGGAGCGCTCGATCGCCACATGCTGCGAAGGCTACCTCGCCGAGGACACCCACGGCGAGAGAGGCTCCGGGAGAGCTGCGCTGCGCATGCGCACGGGGACCCTGGCATCGAACAAGCTGTTCCACGACGCGCGGGGGCCTAGGTCGGCGCTTCGCCTGCGCCTCCTCCCCCCTGCTCCTCCATCGCCGCTGCCAGGATCTCGGCCCCATCCTCGTCGGATTCCTTTCTAGTCAGGCTCCCCTCTGTCTAGGCCGCCCCTCCACCAGGATCGAGGGTAGAGGAGGAATGAGGAGGAGAAGGAGGAGGAGGAGGAGGAGGAGGAGCAGGAGTAGCAGAACGAAGAGAAAGGTAAGGAGGAGGAGGTGGAGGAGGATCGATGAGGAGAAGGAGGAGGAGGAGGTGAAGGAGGTGGAGGAGGGTCGAGGAGAACGAGGAGGAACATCGAGGAGCGAGGAGCGAGAAAGGAATGGGGGAGGATCGAGCACCGACCTGTCTGCCGAGACGATGTCGTCCAAGGTGGGAACGGCCACCACCTCGCCCGAGAGGGGCGCGGGCGGATTGGCGGGGCAGGGCGAGGGGCAAGGGGCGGACAGCAGACCGCAAAAAGGTGAGGCCCTGTGGCACGGTCGGGATGGGCAGTATCGAGGTCGTCGCCGCCGACGCCCGCGTCTTCGTCCTCGTCGTCGTCCTCGTCGTCATTTTCTCCATCGTCGGCGTCGTCGTCGTGGTCGTCGTCGTCGTCGGCGTCGTCGTCGCCGTCGCCGTCGTCGTCGTCCTCGTCGTCGTGGTCGTCGTCGTCGTCGTCGCCGTCGTCATCGTCCTCGCCGTCGCCATCGTCGTCGTCGCCGTCGTCGACGTTGTCGCCGTCCTAGTCGTCGTCGTCGTCCTCCTCATCGTCGTCGTCGTCCTTGTCGCCGACGCCGTCGCCGTCGTCGTCGCCGTCACTTTCGCCGTCGCCGTCGCCGTCGCCGTCGTCGTCGTCATCGTCGTGGTCCTCGACCTTGTCCTCGTGCTCGTCGTCGTCCTCGTCCTCGTCCTCGTCGTCATCCTCGTTCTCGTCATCGTCGTCGTCGTGGTCCTCGCCGTCGTCGTCGTTGTACTCGGCGTCGTCGTCGTCGTCGACGTCGACGTCGTTGTCGCAATCGTCGTCGTCGTTGTCGACGCAGTCGTCGAGCTCGTCGTCGTCGTCGACGACGTTGTAGCCGTCGCGGTCGTCGTCGTCATCGTCGACGTCGTCCTCGTCCTCATCGTCGTCGTCCATGTAGTTGTCGCCGTCGCCGTCCTCGTCGCCGTCGCCGTCGCCGGCGTCGTCGTTTCCGTCGCCATCGTCGTCATCGTCATCGTCGTCGTCCCCGTCCTCGCCGTCGTCCTCGCCATCGTCGTCGTTCTCGTCGTCGTCGTCGCCGCCGTCGTCGTCGATGCCACCGTGGTCGACGTCGACGTCGTTGTCGTCGTCGTCACAGTCGTCGTGCTCGTCGTCGTCGTCGGCGACGTTGTCGCCGTCATCGTCGTCGTCGTCGCCGTCGTCGTCTTCGTCGTCGTCATCCTTGTCGTCGTCGCGGTCGCCGTCGTCCTCGCCGTCGCCGTCGCTGCGGTCGTTGTCGTCGCCGCCGCCGCCGCCGACCTGGTCATCGTCGTTGTCCTCGTCATCCTCGTCTTCGTCCTCGCCGTCGTCGACGTCCTGGCCATTGCGGGCGTCGGCGTCGTCGTCGTGGTCCTCGCAGTCGTCCTTGTCGCCGTCGCCACCTTCATCGTCGTCGTCGTCGTCCTCGGCGTCGCCGTCGTCGTCGTCGTCGTTGTCGTCGTCGTCACCGTGCTCATCCTCGTCCTCGTTCTCGTCCTCGTCGTCGTCGTGGTCTTCGCGTCGTCCTCGTCGTCGTCGCCACCGTCGTCGTCGTCGACGTCGGCGTCGTCGTCGTGGCGGTCGTCGTCCTCGCCGTCGTCGTCGACGACGTTGACGTCGTCCTTGTCCTCGTCATCGTCGTCGTCATCGTCGTCTTCCTGGTCGCCGTCGCCACCGCCGTGGTCGTCGTCGGCGTCCTCATCCTCGTCGTCGTCCTCGCCCCTGTCGTCATCGTCGTCGTCGTCGTCGCCGTCGTCCTCGCCGTCGTCGTCGTCGTCGTCGACGTCGTGACCCTCGCCCTCGTCCTCGCCGCCGTCGCCACCGTCGTCCTCGCCGTGGTCGTCGTCGTCGTCGTCGCGGTCGTCGTCGTCGTCGACGACGTTGTCGCCGTCCTCGTCATCGTCGTCGTTGTCGTCGTCCTCGTCCTTGTCATCGTCGCCGTCGTCCTCGTCGCCGTCGTCCTCGCCGTCGTCGTCTTCATCGTCGTCGTCCTCGCCGTCGTCTTCCCGTCGTCGTCGCCACCGTCGTCGTCGTCGTCGTCGTCCGAGCCTCCGTCGCCATCCTCGTCCTCGTCCCCGTCGCCGTCGCTGTCGTAGTCGCCGTTGCCGTCGTCGTCGTCGACGTCGTCCTCGTCGTCATCCTCGTCCTCGTTATCGTCCTCGTCAACGTCGTCCTCGCCGTCGTCGTCGTCCTCGTGGTCGTCGTCGACGTGGTCCTCGCCCTGGTCCGCGTCGTCCTCGTCGTCGTCGTCGTCGTCGACGTCGGCGTCGTCGTCGTCGCCGTCGTCGGCCTCGTCCTCGTCCTCGTCGTCGTCGTCGTGGCCTTCGCCCTCGTCCTCGCCGTCGTCGCCACCATCGTCGTCGTCGTCGTTCTCGTCCTCGTCGTCGTCGTCGTCGCCGTCGTCGTCCTCGTCCTCGTCATCGTCGCCGTCGTCCTCGTCGCCGTCGTCCTCGCCGTCGTCGTCTTCATCGTCGTCGTCCTCGCCGTCGTCTTCCCGTCGTCGTCGCCACCGTCGTCGTCGTCGTCGTCGTCCGAGCCTCCGTCGCCATTTTCGTCCTCGTTCTCGTCGTGCTCGTCATCGCCCTCATCCTGGTCATCGTCCTCGTCATCGTCGTCATAGTCCTCGACGTCGTTGCCGTCGTCATCGCCGTCGTCCTCGCCGTCTTTGTCGTCGTCGTGGTCCTCGCCCTCGTCCTCG
This sequence comes from Prorocentrum cordatum, assembly GCA_963575745.1. NCBI lineage: Eukaryota > Dinophyceae > Prorocentrales > Prorocentraceae > Prorocentrum > Prorocentrum cordatum. Next base: position 111,423 of record CAUYUJ010018033.1, read on the forward strand.
TCGCCGTCGCCACCGTCGTCGGCGTCGTCGACGTCGTCGTTGTCGTCCGCGCCGTCGTCGTCGTCGTCGTCGCCGTTGTCGCCGTGGTCCTCGCCGTAGACGGCGGCGTTGTCGCCGCCCTCGTCGTCGTCGTCGTCGTCGTCGTCGTCATCGTCCAGATCGTCGTCGTCGTCGTCGTCGCCGCCACCGTCCTCGTCCTCGTCGTCGTCGCCATCGCCGTTGTCGTCGTCGCCGGCGTCGTCCTCGTCGTCGTCGTCGTCGTCCTTGTCGACCTCGTCCTCGCCTTCGTCGTCGTCCTTGTCGTCGTCGCCGTCGCCATCCTCGTCGTTGTCGCCGTCGCCGTCGCCGTCGCCGTCGCCATCGCCGTCGCTGTCGTCGTCGTCATCGTCGTCGTCGTCCTTGTCGCCGTCGCCGTCGTCGTCGTCATCGTTGTTAACGTCGTCGTCGTCTTCGTCGCTGTCGCCGTCGTCGTCGCCAACGTCGCCGTCGTCGCCGTTGTCGTCGTGCTTGCCGTCGTCGTCGTCGTCGTCGTCGTCGTCCGTGTCGTCGTCACCGTCGCCGTCCTTGTCGTCGTCGTCCTCGTGCTCACCCTCGTCCTCGCCGTCCTTGTGCTCGTCGGCGTCGTCGCCGTTCTCGTCGTCGTCGTTGTCGTCGCTGTTATCGTCGTCGTCGTCATTGTCGTCGCCGTCCTCGTCGCCGCCACCGTCGTCGTTGTCGCCGTCGCCGTCGTCGTCGGCGTCGTCTTCATCGTCGTCCTCGTCCTCGTCACCGTCGCCGTCGTCGTTGTCGCCGTCGCCGTCGTCGTCGGCGTCGTGGTCCTCGTCCTCCTCCTCGTCGTCGTGGTCCTTGTCCTCTCCGCCGTCGTCGTCAACAGCGGCGGAAATCGTCTTTGTCGCAATCGTCCTCGTCGTCATCCTGGTCGTCATCGTCCTCATCTTCGCCGTCGCCGTCGTGGTCGCCGTCGCCGTCGTCGTCGTTGTCGTCGTCGTCCTCGTGCTCGTCGTCGTCGCCCGCCATGGCCATCGCCGTCGCTGTCGCCGTCGTTCCCGTCGTCGGCATCCTCGTCCCCGTCCTCGCCCTCGCCGTCGTCGTCGTTGCTGTCGTCGACGTTGTCGTCGTCGTCGTCGTCGTTGTCGTCGCCGTCGTCGTCATCGTTGCCATCGGCAGCCTCGTCGTCGTTGTCGTCATCCTCCACATGATAGTCGCTGTCGCCGGAGTCGTCGTCGTCGTCCTCCTCCTCCTCACCGTTGCCGTCCTCGTCGTCGTCGCCATCGCCGTCGTCGTCGTCCTCGTCGTCACCCTCGTCCGCCTCGTCGTCGTCATCGTCGTCGTCGTCGAGACGTCGTCCTCGTCCTCGTCCTCCGTCGTCCGTGTCGTCGTTGTCCTTGTCGTCGTCGCCGTCGCCATCGCCGTCGCCGTCGTCCTCATCCTCGTCGTCGTCCTCGCCGTCGCCGTCGCCGTCGTCGTCGTCGTCGTCGTCGTCGTCCTCGTCGTCGTCATCGTCATTGCCGTCAACATCGCGGTCGCCGTCGACGTCGTCATTGTCGTCGTCGTCGTCGTCGTCTTTGTCGCCGCCGCCGTCGTGGTTGCCGTCGTCGTTGTCACCGTTGTCGTCGTCCTCGTCCTCGTTGTCGTCACAGTCGTCGTCGCCGTCGCCGTCGTCGTCGTCGGTCGTCAGCGTCATCGTCCTCGTCATCGTCGTCGTCGTCGTCGTCGTGGTCCTTGTCGTCGTCGTCGGCGTCGTCCTCGTCTTCGTCCTCATCGCCGTCGCGTTCGTCGTCGTCGTCGTCGCCAACGTCGTCGCCAACGTCGTCGTGATCGTCATCGTCGTCGTCCTCGTCCGTGTCCTCGTCGCCGACGCCGTCGCCGTCGCGGTAGCCGTCCTCGCCATCGTCGGCGTGATCGTCGTCGTCGTGGTCGTCCTCGTCGTCGTCCTCGTCGTCCTCGTCCTTGTCCTCGTCGCCGTCGCCGTTGCCGTCGTCGTCGTTGTCTTCGTCATCGTCGTTGTCGTCGTCGTTGTGGCTGTTGCCATCGTCGTCGTCGTGGTCGTCCTCGTCGTCGTCCTCCTCCTCCTCGTCCTCGTCGTCATCGTCCTCCTCGTCGTCGTGCTCGTCCGCATTGTCGTCGTCGTCGGCGCCGTCCTCGTCGCCGTCACCGTCGTCGTCGACGTCGCCGTCGTCGTCGCCACCGTCGTCGTCGTCGCCGTCGTCCTCGTCCTCGTCGTCGCCGTCGCCGTCGCCGTCGTCATCGTTGTCGTCGTTGTCGTCCTCCTCGTCTTCGTCGTCGTCCTCGTCCTCGTCATCGTCGCCGTCGCCGCCGCCGCCGCCGTCGCCGTCGTCGTCGTCGTCGTCGACGTCGCGGTCGTCTTTGTCGTCGTCGTCGGTCGTCGTCGTCGTCGTCCTCGCCGTCGTCGTCCCCATCGTTGCCGTCGCCGTCGCTGTCGCCGTCGTCGCCGTCGTCCTTGCCGCCGTCGTCGTCGTCGTCGTCGTCGTCGTCGTCGTCGTCGTCGTCGTCGTCGACGTCGTTGTCGTCGTCGTCGCCCGAGGCGCGGCGGCGCCGCGCAGTCGGGCCGCCCGCGGTACAGTCGGGAGCTCAACTGGCCCGATCCTGCCCTGATTGCGCGCGTGCGCACGACGCGGGCGCGTGCCAGGGGGGAGGAGGAAGAAATAGAGGAGGGAGACAGGCTGGACAGAAGAGGAGGAGGGAGGGGGGAGGGGGGGAGGAGGATGCAGGAGGGGGAGAGGAAGGAGGGAAGGAGGGGGGGGAGGAGTGAGACCAGTGTAAACGCAGGGCCCGTCAACGATATTGCAATAAACCCTCCTTCTAAACTCCCTCTTCAGAAACCCTACCAACATTGATTTTCACCCAAGGAGGTGCCCCTTTGAAAAACAACCGTTTGAACTTTCAGAACTGCGCCAGAACACCATTCCTGGGATCCTCCATGCCACGAATCACAGCTACTGTTGCGCTCCGACCATCCTGGATCGTGCCAGAACACGGTGTCTGGGGCTTCAGCACCACGACCCAACGTGACTGTTGCGCCACGACAACCTCATAGAATGCCGAAGCAGCATTTCTGGAACGTTAGCCATGATAACCCTTGAAATGGATGCAAACTCTTGAGACACATGTTGACCATGACAATCCTTGGCATTCATGTTAGCCATGACAATCCTTGGCATGAATGCCGAGACAGCACTTCTGGAACGTTAGCCATGATCATCCTCGAAACTGCTGTACATGCTTGAAACACATGTGCGCGGCGCTGACGCGAGAGTCACATGTTGAAAACGGAGCCGCCCTCCACCCGTGCAGCCCTCGCGCCAACTGTCACCACGCATGCGCGCGGCGCCACGGCGGAAAAACCGCATGGGTGAGAACGACCCGCCCTCCATCCGTGAAGCTCTTGCAAATCCGCCGACCCTGTCGGCGTGTGTGAGGGGCTTCGTCCGTTCGAGTCGTCATCTCCGTCATTCGTTTGTCGTCGTCTCTGTCGTCCTCTTCCCCCCCTTTCCCAGGGACCGCCTCAGCCCGTCTTTCGTTTGTCGTCGTGGCTGTCGTCCTCTTCCCCTCCTTTCCCAGGCGTTGAGGAACGCCGTAATGGAGTCGAAGGGAAGCCTCTTCCCTTCGATCCCTCCCCCGCCGGGGGGGGAGGGTGGTAGGGGGGGGGTCCTGAGGGGGGTCCCGGGGGGGGGGGTCAGATACGACGCTCTCCCAGGGATTCCCGGAGCTCATAAGAGTTCCAAAAAGGGCCAAGTGTGGTCTAATATGCCCCACAGACAGTCCACGAGAACCCCGACTCGCCTGACGATCTGTCCAAGACGCCTTCACGGCTTCCAGACGGCCCAAGAGGCCTGCAAGACGCCCCAAGAGGCATCCAGGAGCTTTCCCACGAGAGCCCCAAGAGGCAAACATCGTAGATTTTCCATACGTTTTTGCAGGATTCTAGCGCTCTTGCCTCTGACGTTTGCCAGCGCGCCAAGACGGCCCAGGAGGCCCCCAATATCGCCCCGAGACACCCCAAGAGGCGCCCAAAAGCCCCCTGACGGTCCAAGAGGGCCCCAAGACGGCCCAAGACGCCTCCACGACGTCCCCAGAAATCCTCGGAGGCTTCCAGAGAGCCCCCCTAAAAAAGACCGTGAAAAATGAAACATCGACTCGAACCCCGATCCTCGATCCTCCTCCTCTTCCTCCTCTGCCTCCTCTTCCTCATCCTCCTCCTTCTCTTTTTCCCCCTCGCTCTTCGTCGTTTTTCCCCCGCACCACCCTGAAACCTGCATGAGCCTCCCAGAACCCCCCCCTCTTCCCTCGGCCCACCTCCTCAACCAGAGGAGAATCGAACAACAGCGTAATCGACTCGAAGGGGACCCCGTTCCTGTAATCCCTTCCCCACGAGAGAGGGGAGGTCCCGGGGGAGGGTGAGAGGGAGGAGAAGATCCCGCGGGGTCCCTGGAAGCGTCCTGCGAATCGTGACCCCCCCCCCTCCCCCTTCTCCGACCGGGAACGCCCAAGAGAGCCCCAGGAACACCCCAAGAGAGGCAGAAGAGGGGGAAAACCAACCCACATTTCAAGCTCCCCACTCCAAGAGGCTACCAGGAGGTCCCGAACTCGCCCATGTTTTTTCGCCTGCTCGACTTCCAGGCTTCATACACTCCACGTCGGCCCCAATTGCCTCCAAGAGCTCCCCAGAACGGCCCAAGTACACGCCAGGATGGCCCAGGAAGGCCCCAAGACGGCCCAAAGGCCCCCCAGGACAGCCCAAGAGGGCCCGGGAAGGCCCCAACAAGGACTCGCGATCGTCGTCGCCGTCGCCGTCGTCGTCGTCGTCGTCGTTCATCGTCCCCCTTCAGGGTCGGCGGCATCGGCCGTAAGGCCTTCACAATGAAACGGATGTGCGCGGCTGAAAACGACCCGTCATCCATCCGTGAAGCTGCTGCGCGGCGTTCAGGCGAGAGTCATATCAGGAGAACCACCTGTCCTCAGCGCGTGAAGCTCCTGCAAATGTTTAACACAGATGTGCGCGGCAGTGAAACCACATTTCGAAACCAACCCGCCCTCCATCCGTATTGCTGCGACTTTGAAGCTTCAGGAAGATCGGCGTTGAGGAAGTCTCAAGCGAACGCTCCGCCCGCCCTTCCGACTGGCCTCGTGGGGCGACAGGGAGAGTTATTCATAAGGAGAAGGAGCGGAGAAGGAGGAGAAGGAGGAGGAGGAGGAGGAGGTGAAGGAAGGAGGAGGAGGAGGCGGAGGAGGAGGAGAGAGGGGAGGAGAGGGGAGGAGGGGGAGGAGGAGGGGGAGAGGAGGGGAGGAGGAGGAGGAGGAGGAGGAGGAGGAGGAGGAGGGGCAGGGGGAGGGGGTGGAGGAAGGGGGGGCGGCCAACGGAGCCCGCGGCGGGGCGGCCCTGAGCCGACTTGGCCTGCACTTCCAGCCCCTCCTCCTCCTTCTCCCCTTCCCTTGGAGCAGGGACCGACCGTCCCTGCATTCCTATAGTCCTACCACGAAATGTTCTTAGAACCCCAACATGTTCGAATAACAAAAACAAGGTTCTTAGAACATACCCGATGTGGTAAAACAGAATAGGATCCGCCAGAAATGTTCTAAGAACATTTCGTGGAAACCACAAAAGGTTTCTTAGAACATTGTTGGGTAGGACTATAGGCACGCCAGGACGCTTCGCCGCTGCTCGATCCCTGCTCCTTCCCCGCCACTTGCCACTGGCTGGCGCGCGTGCGCCCCGCGGCGGGGTCTCGTGGCGCACACCCCGCGGCCGCGCGTCCGTCGCCTCCGCCGCCTCCGCCTGCTGGCTTCGTCTCCTGCCCCTGGGGGTGCAAATAATGGCATCAGCATGAGCACTCGGGTAACTACTCGGGGGTCCGCCCAGATTTCTTGGGATCGGCCCGGGACCCTCCCCTCCTGGCGCGCGGAGAGCCCCAGGGGCGGCGCCGGGGGCGCCGAGCTCTGAGCGGACCTCCGATGTGTGTTCTGCCTGCGTCGGTGTTTGCTCCCCGATGCCCCCTCCCCCCCTGCCTTCCTCCTCCCTCCTGGGCCACTCTGCCGGGGGGGGGGGCGGCCCCAGAC
>CAUYUJ010018033.1:122500-130000 GCA_963575745.1 Prorocentrum cordatum
AGAGAGCCCAAGATGGCCTCCAAGATCGCTCGAGATAGCCCAACATGGCTCAAGATAGCTAACAACATGCCTCTTAGAGGCCCCAAGGAGGCCACAAGACGGATCCAAGTGATGTTGGCAATCCCCCAGGACCTCCCCGAGAAGCCAACATTCTTCAACAACCGAAGGAAAATCAATAATGTGTACCTTCTAGCCTTGTGGCTTCCGATGCGCTTTTGAGGCCTCAAGACGGCCCTAAGATGGCCCAAGAATCCCCAAGAAGGGCCCAAGATGGCCCGAGAGCTCCAAGAAGGGCCCAAGAGGCCCCCAAGACTGCCCCAAGAGCGCCCAAGATCGCCCCAAGAGGACCCCAAGAGCGCTCCAAGAGGCTATTTCGATGGCCCAGAGAGGGGAGGCAAATCGAGGGTCCCACCTCCTTAGATCGAGGCGGCGCCTTATAGCTCCTAAGGAGGGCCTCAAGAGAGCCCCAAGAGGGCCCCAAGAGGGCCCCATGAGGACCGCAAGGCGCCCCAAAAGAGCCCCACATGACCCCCAAACCCCCCTAATCATAATACTTAGTCTGGCGAAGGACCCAACCATATTCAGTTGAGAATGCAGTCGTTGTACCGCCTTCGGTTGATCTCCGTATGCCTATGGGGCCACGAAGCGCGTGAAGAGTGTACCGAAATGAGGCGGGGCCGCCATGCGGGCGCTGCTACTGGGGCATGATGTAGAGCCCCCTTCGTGGGGCCACAAAACGTGTGAGGGATGTGCCGAAATGGGGCGGGGTCGCCATGCGGGCGCTGCCAGTGGGGCCTCCGGTGAAGCTCCCTATGGGGCCACGAAACGTGCGAGGGGCGAGCGGCGATGATGGCGATGATAATAACGATGCGCAGGAACGACGGAGGATGAGGATCAAGAGGAGGAGGAGGAAGAGGAAGAAAAGGTGGAGAAAGAGGAGGAGGCTGAGGAGGGGGAGCTGCGAGCATCGCGATGCAAGTGGGATGAAGGAGGGGGCAAGCAAAAGGAAAAATACCAAGGAAGGAAATGGACACATCATGGCGGCACGCGGGGCTTGGCCACCTTCGGCGTCGCAAGCAGGCGCGCCACGCAAAACAGTATGTAAAACAACTGCGTGGGGAAAGAAGACAACAAGGAAGGAATTGGACACAGAATGGCCGCGCACAGGGCGGGAAGAAAAAGGAGACAAAATGGCGATCAACGATCGGCGATACGACCCGCGACGGGGGTAGAGGAGGAGCAGGGCGGAGATCCCTATGGGGCCACGAAACGTGTGAGGGGTGTGCCAAGATGGGGCGGCGCCGCTATGCGGACTACGCCACTGGCACCTTAGGTGGAGCTCCCTATGAGGCCACGAAACATGTGAGGGGTGTGCCAAAATGTGGCGGCGCCGCCATGCGGACTGCGCCACTGGGACCTTAGGTGGAGCTCCCGATAGGACCACGAAACGTGTGAGGGGTGTGCCAATAGGGGGCGGCGCCGCCATGCGGACTGCGCCACTGGGACCTTAGGTGGAGCCCCCATGTGGAGCTACGAAACGTGAGGGGTGTGCCAAGATGGGGCGGCGCCGCTATGCGGACTACGCCACTGGCACCTTAGGTGGAGCTCCCTATGAGGCCACGAAACATGTGAGGGGTGTGCCAAAATGTGGCGGCGCCGCCATGCGGACTGCGCCACTGGGACCTTAGGTGGAGCTCCCGATAGGACCACGAAACGTGTGAGGGGTGTGCCAATAGGGGGCGGCGCCGCCATGCGGACTGCGCCACTGGGACCTGAGCCTCCCATGGGGCCACGAAACGTTAAAGGGATGTGCCGAAAAGATGAGGATGATGGTTTGCTGGTGATGTGATGGGATGAAGACGGCCATGATGATGATAATAGAAATAACGATAAATAGGATAATGCTAACAAAATGATAGTCGTAGTAGTAGTAGTAGCGTAGTAGTGTAGTAGTAGTAGTAGTAGTTATGTGCACTATTATTGTTTCTGCCTAGTAGTAGTAGTAGTAGTAGTAGTAGTAATAGTAGTAGTAGTGAGTAGTAGTAGTAGTAGTAGTAGTAGTAGTAGTAGTAGTAGTAGTAGTAGTAGTAGTAGTAGTAGTAATAGTAGTAGTAGTAGTAGTAATAGTAGTAGTAGTAGTAGTAGTAGTAGTAGTAGTAGTGGTGGTAGTAGTAGTAGTAGTAGTAGTAGTAGTAGTAGTAGTAGTAGTAGTGGTAGTGGTAGTAATAATAATGTAGTAATAACAATACTAGTAATATTGGTAGTAATAACGATAATGATGATAATGATGATGATGATTAGTCGTAGTAGTAGTAGTAGTAGTAGTAGTAGTAGTAGTAGTAGTAGTAGTAGTAGTAGTGGTGGTAGTAGTAGTAGTAGTAGTAGTAGTAGTAGTAGTAGTAGTAGTAGTGGTAGTGGTAGTAATAATAATGTAGTAATAACAATACTAGTAATATTGGTAGTAATAACGATAATGATGATAATGATGATGATGATGCTGATGTTGAAGATGATGATGGCGGTCAGGAGGTTGATGCTGATGAAGACGCCGATCACGACGACGATGGCGATGCTGACACTGATGATGATGGGAGGAGGGGGAACGTAGGGGGAGGAGAGGAGGCGGAGGAACGCGCGGCGCTCTCTCTCTCTCTCTCTCTCTCTCTCTTGAAAACGAGGACCCAACACCACAGGAAGGTCGGGACACATAATAATGTGACTAAGCATACGAACAGCAATAATAGGAACATGCACCACAGCATTACGAGCAACTGCAATACTATTAGAAATACTACGAATAGTAATCATGGTGGTAATAACAATAATAATGGTATCGCCACTCGTAAGACTAGCAAATACTCGTGAGACTAGCAGTATTAATAATACGCATAAGACTGACAGCACCACCACTTGTAATGCGAATACTGGTGCGAATGATGATACTGAAACTTGTATAGTAACAATATTTCGGTTTTCATACGATAAGCACAATACCCATGACCCTGCGGTTGCCGAAGCTATTACATACAAACACGGATCATAAGGATACGCTGGGTATTACTAGCCGTAGTACTACCAATCATTATGACAGTAACTGCGCCGATGAGAAGGAGAAGGGAAGGGAGGGGAATGAGGAAAAGGACGAGGAGGAGGAGGAAGAGGAAGGGGATGACGGGCGTGTTCGCGCTCAGGCGGCCAGCCTTCTGGCACCACACGGCACACACTCTTCCCCGCAGCCTCGTCGAAATCGTCGTCGTCGTTGTCTCCGTCGTCGTCGTCGACCTCCTCTTCCTCCTCCTCCTCCTCCTCCTCCTCCTGACGCTTACGCTGACGCTGGCGGCTGGGTCCAGCGGGGTGCAGGGCGGCTGAAAAGCTAGACAGCAGTAATGTAGAAAGGTGGGGGACGATAACGATAAACACGGCGGTGACGACGGGAGACCAGCGACCTCCCCCTCTCTTCCTCCTTCTCCTCCTCCTCCTCGTCTTTGGCCTTGAGCGGACTTTCCAATCCTGAGAGTGTAGCGTCTGTGAAACAGTCACATGACAGTGCCGATTTACGCACTAGGCCATTCAAAAACAATGCGGCAAGCGCAGCACAAAAGACCTCCTCCTGCTGTTCCTTCTGCTCTTCCTCCTCCTCCTCCTCCTCCTCCTCCTCCTCCTCCTCGCTCCTCCTCCTCCTCCTCCTCCTCCTCTTTCTCCTGCTCCTGCTCCTCTCCTCCTCCTCCTCCTCCTCCTCCTCCTGCTACTGCTCCTCCTCCTCCTCTCCTCCTCTCCTCCTCCTCCTCCTCCTCCTCCTCTTCCTCTCCTCCGCTCCTCCTCCTCCTCCTCTCCTCCTCCTCCTCCTCCTCCTCCTCCTCCTCCTCCCGGCCTCCCCTCTCTCCTCCTCCTCATTCGGCGGCGGCCCTGCGTCCTCATCCTAACCCGCCTCCTCATTCTCCTCCTGCCTTTTCTCCTCGTCGTCTTCTCCTCCTCCCCCACTCCCCCTCCCCCTCCTCCTCCTCTTCCTCCTCTCCTCCTCCTCCTCCCTCCTCCTCCTCCTCCTCCTCCTCCTCCTCCTCCTCCTCCTCTCCTCCTCCTCCTCCTCTCCTCCCTCCTCCCCTCTTCTCCCTCCCCCCCCTCCTCCTCCTCCCCTCCTCCTCCTCCTCCTCCTCCTCCTCCCCCATCCTCCTCCTCCTCCTCCTCCTCCTCCTCACCTCCTCCTCCTCTCCTCCCTCCTCCTCATCTCCTCCTCCTCCTCCTCCTCCTCCTCCCTCCTCCTCCTCCTCCTCCTCCTCCTCCTCCTCCTCCTCCTGGGGGTGATGGACGGTTGCGCAATACTGTGCGGGCGGCAGCTGGATTGTACTCGGATGTGTGTGTGTGTGTGTGCTGAACTACTTACTGGTCTGGGAGGCCTTCAGCCTTCTTCCATGCGCCCACCAGGCAAGCGAAGCGCCGACGATGTCAGGTATGGCGCTCCCTCCTCATCATCCCCACCTCCACCTCCCCCCCCCATCCTCCTCCACCTCCTCCTCCTCCTCCTCCTCCTCATCCTCCTCGTCCTCCTCCTCCTTCCTTCCCCCTCCCCCGACTCTGCTGGCCTTGTACGCGAGGCCTATGCACGGGTACTTCTCAAGGTCCGCTCGCCACCCGCTTCGCGGGTGCGCAAAGGCCAGCGCCGTGCGACGTACCACTCTCGTCGGAGTCAGTCCCGGGTGCGGCGAGGGTGGAGGTGGAGGTTGGGGGGGAGGGGAGAGCGGGGTGGAGTCCGGCCAGGTGCGATCGCACCATATCCGACATCATACCCATCCCACCCATCCATTCCGATAATGGGTGGGGCGGAATGGAGGCAGGCAGTGGAGACAGCGAGAGTGGAGTGGAGCGGAGCGGAGTGAAGGCCAGGCGGCGAGAGTAGAGTGGAGCGGAGTGGAACGGAAGGAGGGGGTGAAGGGGGGGGGATTGGGGAGAGGGAGAGGGAGGAGCGGAGGAAGGAAGGCGAGGGCGCAGGGCAGAGAGGAGGGGGGGTCGGCTCTCTGCCCTCCTCTTCGCCCCTCCTCCTCCTCCTCCTCCTCCTCCTCCTCCTCCTCCTCCTCCTCCTCCTCCTGCGGCTGGCCGCTGCCGCCGCCGCTTCGCTTCATTAGGTTGACGGTCATGTTCCCTTTTGTTAGGGCACGATACGGTAACACTTGACCCGTGCCTTAAACGACAGCCGAGACCATCCAGATCCTCCTCCCTATGGGACACACAGTCCTGGCAAATGGGACGCACAGTCCCTGTTATGGGACACGCAGTCCTGGCAAATGGGACGCGCAGTCCCTGCTATGGGACACACATTCCTGGCAAATGGGACGCGCAGTCTCGACTATGGGACACACAGTCCTGGCAAATGGGACACACAGTCCCTGTTATGGGACACGCAGTCCTGGCAAATGGGACGCGCAGTCCCTGCTATGGGACACACACTGGCAAATGGGACGCGCAGTCTCGATTATGGGACGCACAGTCCTGGCAAATGGGGCGCACAGTCCCTGTCATGGGACACGCAGTCCTGGCAAATGGGACGCGCAGCCCCTGCTATGGGACACACACTCCTGGCAAATGGGACGCGCAGTCTCGATTATGGGACGCACAGTCCTGGCAAATGGGACGCACAGTCCCTGTTATGGGACACGCAGTCCTGGCAAATGGGACGCGCAGTCCCTGCTATGGGACACACATTCCTGGCAAATGGGACGCGCAGTCTCGATTATGGGACGCACAGTCCTGGCAAATGGGACGCACAGTCCCTGTTATGGGACACGCAGTCCTGGCAAATGGGACGCGCAGTCCCTGCTATGGGACACACATTCCTGGCAAATGGGACGCGCAGTCTCGATTATGGGACACACAGTCCTGGCAAATGGGACGCACAGTCCCTGTTATGGGACACGCAGCCCTGGCAAATGGGACGCGCAGTCCCTGCTATGGGACACACATTCCTGGCAAATGGGACGCGCAGTCTCGATTATGGGACACACAGTCCTGGCAAATGGGACGCGCAGTCCCTGTTATGGGACACGCAGTCCTGGCAAATGGGACGCGCAGTCCCTGCTATGGGACACACATTCCTGGCAAATGGGACGCGCAGTCTCGATTATGGGACACACAGTCCTGGCAAATGGGACGCGCAGTCCCTGTTATGGGACACGCAGTCCCCGCGCATTGGAGGATGTCCCATGTAAATTGGAGGTGAAGGGGAGAGATCGAAGTGGAACGGAGAGCCCCCCTACCGGGAAATCGGTTTCGGTTTCGTGTTTTTGCGCGTTGGTTACTCCCCCCCCCCCCGAACCTCCTTATCACCCGAAGGGTGGTCGTTTTGGTACGGAAGAGGCGTCGTTTGTCTGGTATTGCGTTATTTGGTCTCCTCATCTTACTGTTCCTCTTCCTCATCCTATTCCTCCTCCTCGTGATTTTGGCCCCGTGCCCCAGACACGTCGTGGAGGAGTAGCCAGGTAGGTTCATGCTTTGACATGTTGATAGTTCGCAGACCTTATTAGGCCGTAGCAGGCCTGGGGTCTCCGCAGTTGCACGCGGGCCACAGGTGGCAGTGTCAGGCATGGGGGTGGGGGGCTTACCAGCCACCGTGCAAAGGGCCCGCGTGTAGGCCATGGGTGGCCACAGGCCGTGCAGTGGAGGGCATTGGCGCGAGTGCTGCACAGCATAGGCGTGGTAGTAGCCGCTTCTTCACAAGTGTTGCATCCATGGGAGTACGGGGATTGGCACGGGGCAGCTAAGTGTGCTTCACAGTCGTGGGGTGGCCCTCCTCTGGGAAGAGGCCAGGCGGTTGTAAACCATCCTGCTTCGCAGCCGTGGGGGACTTTACTCGTGCATTCCAGGTTGCATCCCACTTGAACTAGCATGGCATACCAAACAGTCAGGTAGGTTCATGCTTTGACATGTTGATAGTTCGCAGACCATAGTAGGCCGTAGCAGGCCTGGGGTCTCCGCAGTTGCACGCGGGGCATAGGTGGCAGTGTCAGGCATGGGGGTGGGGGGCTTACCAGCCACCGTGCAAAGGGCCCGCGTGTAGGCCATGGGCGGTCATAGGCCGCGCAGTGGAGGGCATTGGCGCGAGTGTTGCACAGCATAGGCGTGGTAGTAGCCGCATCTTCACAAGTGTTGCATCCAGAACATGGCGTGCCACCACTGTTAGGGCACGAAGCGGTAAAACATTACCCGTGCCTTAAACGACAGCCGTGACAATCCTCCTCCTCCTCCTCCTCCTCCTCCTCCTCCTCCTCCTCCTCCTCCTCCTCCTCCTTCCTTCCCCCCTCCACGCCCATCCCTCTCTCCGGGCCCTCCGCCTCCACCGTTTCAGCCGAGGCCCTGCTCCGCCACGCGCCGCCCCTCTCCCTCGACGGCCCTCCTCGCTCCCCCCCCGGCGCCCGCTCCCGCTCCCGCCCTGCGGAGGACGAGGAGGGGGCGGGGGGGAGGAGGGGAGGGGCGCGGTGGAGAGCTGCCAAGGGCTTCGGCACAGCTGGT
>CAUYUJ010018033.1:132500-173939 GCA_963575745.1 Prorocentrum cordatum
TTTATTGACTACGTCTGCGCATCATTCGTCTCTTCATTCAGCATCTTCTCGTGGTCCACCAATCCTCATCCTCGTCGTCCTCCTGACGGATCCTCATCGTATTCCTCCTCCCCGTACATATTTCCCCTTGTCCTCCTCACCCTCCTCCATCTACTCCTCACCCCCTCCCTGCTTCATCATTATGAACATCAGAATCGTAATCGCCATCATCATCATCATCATCATCATCATCAGCATCACCATCATCAGCAGCAACATAATCATCATCAGTTCTCTTCGGTACCACTCCTCAGTCCTCCTCCTCCTCATGTCACTCCTCCTCTCCTACTCCAACGCCTTCTCCCCAAGTCACTTCCATCTCCCCCCACCCTGTTCCTTCTCGTCAGCGTTCCTCCCTCTGTCTCCTCCTCGCCATCCTTACCCTCCCTAGTCCTCCTCCTTCTCCTCGCTCCTCTCCTCGCTCCTCCTCCTCCTCCTCCTCCTCGTCCTCCACCTCGTCCTCCTCATCCTCCTCCTCCTCCCCCGTTGCTCTGCCTCCTCCTGCTACTCGCGTTTTCTTCGCCCTCCTCCCGGGGGGGAAGAAACGTGAGACGATGCGAATGAGGATGACATACGGATGATGGATGATGATGATGATGATGATGATGATGATGGTGAGGAGGAGGGTGATGAAGATGCAGCTGAATACGATGGTAACGGCGATGAGCATGACGATGATGAGGATGATGATGGTGATAGTGGCGGTGAGGTTGATGGTGATGGTGACGATGATGATGCTGATGCTGATGCTGATGACAGTGCTGACGATGATGGTAATGATGATGATGATGATGATGATGATGATGATGATGATGATGATGGTGATGGTGATGACGACGATGATGATGATGATACTGGTAATGGTAGTGATGATCATTTCGTTGGTGGTTATGATGATGATGATGCGAATGAGAATGAGGATGATGATGCTGAGGATTCTGAGGATTATGATAGGACTGACGATGCTGATGTGGATGATAATGATGATGTTGGTGATGATGGCGATGACGTCGACGACGTGGTCGCCGTCGTGGTCGTCGTTGTCGTCGCGGTGGTCGTCGTGGTCGTCGTTGTCGTCGTGGTGGACGTCGTGGTCGTCGTGGTCGTCGTGGTCGTCATGGTCTTCGTGGTCGTCGTCGTCATCGTCGTCCTCGTGGTCGTCGTGGTCGTCGTGGTCGTCGTCGTCGGCGGCATCGTCGTCGTCGTCGTGGTCGTCGTCGTCAAGGTCGTCATCGTCGTCGTCGTGGTCGTGGTCGTGGTCGTGGTTGTCGTCGTCGTCGTGGGCGTCGTTGTGGTCGTCGTCATCGTGGTTGTTGTCGTCGTGGTCGTGGTCGTGGTCGTAGTCGTCGTCGTCGTCGTCCTCGTCGTGGTCGTCGTGGTCATGGTCATCGTCGTCGTCGTAGTCGTCGTGGTCGTCGTGGTCTTTGTGGTCGTGACGGTCGTCGTGGTCGTCGTGGTCGCCGTGGTCGTCGTCGTCGTCGTCGTAGGCGGCGTTGTCGTCGTGGTCGTCCTGGTCGTCGTGGTCGTCGTGGTCGCCGCCGTCGTGGTCGTGATCGTGCTCGTCGTCGTGGTCATCGTCGTCGTGGAAATCGTGGTCGTCGTCGTCGTCGTGGTCATCTTGGTCGTCGTCGTCGTGGTCGTCGTGGCCGTGGTGGTCGACGTGGTCGACGTCGTCGTCGTGGGGTCATCTTGGCCGTCGCGGTCGTCGTGGTGGTCGTCGTCGTGGTCGTTGTGGTCGTCGCGGTCAGAGTGGTAGTCGTCGTCGTCGTCGTGGTCGTGATCGTAGTCGTCGTCGTGGTTGTGGTCGTCGTCGTCGTCGTAGTCGTCGTGGTCGTGGTCGCTGTGGTCGTCGTCGTCGACGTGGTTGTGGTCGTCGTCGTCGTGGTCGTCGTCGTCGTGGTGGTGGTCGCCGTCGTCGAAGTCGTCGTGGTCGTCGTCGTCGACGTCGTCGTGGTCGTCGTGGTCGTCGTGGTCGTCGTGGACGTCGTCGTGGTCGTCGTGGTCGTCGTGGTCGTCGTGGACGTCGTAGTCGTGGTCGTCGTCATCGTGGTCGTCGTCGTGGTCGTAGTCGTCGTGGGCGTGGTCGTGGTCGTGGTCGTTGTTTTAGACGTCGTCGTCGTGATCGTCGTGGTCGTCGTCGTCGTGGTCGAGGTCATGGTCATAGTCGTGGTCGTCGTGGTCGTCGTGGTCGTCATCGTTATCGTCGTTATCGTCGTCGTCCTCATTGTCGTCCTTATCGTCGTCGCCGTTCTGCTTCGCCTCCTCCTCCACCGTCCTCCCCCTCCTCCTCCTCCTCCTCCTCCTCCTCCTCCTCCTCCCTCTTCCTCCTCCTCCTCTATCCTCCTCCTCTTCCTCCTCCTCCTCCTTCACCTCCTCCTCCTCCCTCCTCCTCCTCCTCCCTCCTTCTCCTCCTCCTGCCGCGGCTCGTTCCTCGGGCCGCTCCGCCCGGCCATAGTCGGCAGGCGGCCGGGCGCGCCCCAAGGGCGGGCCGGGGGCGAGGCAGTGCGTAGAGGATGGGCAAGCGCATGTCTGGCCATCCAGCCTGCAAGGGGGGGGGACGAAGGGAGGGAGGGAGGCGAAGTCGGGAGCGGGGAGCACGACTGGAGGACGGGAGGGAGGGAACTGGGAAGGAGGAGGAGGAGGAGAGGGTAGAGGAGGAGGAGGAGGAGGAGGAGGAGGAGGAGGAGGAGGAGGAGGAGGAGGAGGCAGGAGAGGGGAGGAGGGAGGAGGAGAAGGGAGGAGCGGGAGGAGGAGGAGGAGGAGGGGGAAGGAGGAGGGAGGAGGAGGAGGAGAAGGAGGAGGAGGAGAAGGAGGAGGAGGAAAAAAAAAGGAGGAGGAGGAGGAGGAGGAGGAGGAGGAGGAGGAGGAGGAGGAGGGAGGAGGGAGGAGGAGGAGGGTAGAGGAGGAGGAAAAGGAGGGAGGAGGAGGAGGAGGAGGAGGAGGAGGAGGAGGAGCGGGAGGAGGAAGAGGCGGAAAACGCAGAGTGAAAGGAGGGATGAGCAGGGATGAGCACAAGGAAGAGGGAGCATCACGGAGGAGGGAGCAGGGACGAGGGCCTCCCGGAGCATTGACTAGAGGGGGCGCATATAGGCAGCTCGAGTGAGAACGAGCACTGTGGGCCCCGCCCGCTGCCGCACCCAGACCGCAAAACTCGACTCAACGACGTCGCAACTCAGCGATTTTCAATATTGATGCTGACCAGCGTGGGCCCCAAACGATTTGTTATTGCACTGTGGAGGTGTCAGCTATGTGGTGCGCGCTGCGTAGATTAAGCTCGGCGGTGTGAGCTGTGGAGGTGCAAACTGTGCGGTGCAAGCTATATGGTGTGAGCTATGTCGTGTGGGCTAGGCGGTGTGAGATATGGAGGTGAAAACGATGCGGTGAAGTATGTTGTGTAAGCAAGGTAGGCGCTGTGAGCTACGTAAGTGAAGAATGTGATGTGCAAGCTCATGTGGTGCAAACTGTGTTTATTTATATACATATATACGTATGTATATCTCTATATATATATATATATGTGTATAGATGTGTCCGGAGTAAGCTGTGCGATGTAAGCTAAGTATGTGGTGTAAGCTGCGTAGTGGAAGCTACATCGTCTAGATACTGCGGGTGGAAATTATGTGGTGTAAACTAAGTGAAAGACAACGTTCCTCCTCCTCCTCCTCCTCGACCTCCTCCTCCTCCTCCTCCTCCTCGTCTTCGCCCTTCTCCTCCTCCTTCTCCTCCTTCTCCTCATCCTCCTCTTCCTCTTCTTCCTCCTCCTCCTCCTCCTCCTCCTCCTCCTCCTCCTCCTCGCTGTGAAAGCTTAGAGCCCGGTGCGCCCTCGAAGCGCCCACGGGGCCGCACGGGCGGCGGCAGCGCGTCGAAGGACCGACGCACACCCCGAGCACGGGGCGCCCGGGAGCGCCCACGAGGAGGGGGGGGCAGGGGGGGGGGAAGGGGGAGGTGGAGGGGAAGGGGAAAGAGTACGGCGCCCTGGGTCGGTCTCCCGAAGGCCGCCCGTGTATTGCACACGCCCAGCCAACGAACTACCGCCCGGAAGCAGCAAAAGCTGCGCAGGAAGGGCATAGGGGGTGACCACGTCGCCTGTGAAGACTCGCGGCCCAGCGGTTCCGACATGGAGAAGGAGGAGGACACAGAGGAGGAGGAGGAGGCGTTGTTGCCCGCAACGTGGCGAAAGCCAGGCACACACCCATCCAGTTCCCTGACACGAACCAGAACAGCTAAGTGCAAGCACTATCTGGGGAAAGGGCCCCACCACCGCGACTGTACGTTTGAGATCCAGCGCGGAGCGAACGTGCAGAAAGGAGGGCAACCGCCGCGGCCAAATCCCTTGGCGCACAAGAACCCTCCAGAAAAATGTGTGGCTTTCATCGCGCACAGAAGCTCACAACACCTCCTCATCATCATCGCCATCAGCATCCTTATCGTATCGCATCCTCCCTCACATCCCTCCTCCTGCATCTCCTCCTCATTCTCCACCTGCACTCTGGATACTTGTTCAACATCCCCCTCCTCCTATTCGTCTCCTCATCCTTCTCCCCCCCTTCGTCTTATCTCCTTCCCCCTTCGCCTTCTTCTCCATCCCCCTCTCGCCCCTCTTCCCTCCTCGCAGCTCCTGGCCCTCCTCCTTCCTCCTGGACCCTCTCCCTCCCCAGCTGCGCCCGCCCAACCGCGCCCCTCGCCATCCTCACCCCCGGACGGCGAGGGTACCGACGCGTCGAGCTCTGGCCTGCGGGCTCGCGTGGTCGACCTGCCCGCGGGCCGCTCGTGGCCTTCGCGATGCCGCGATGGGCTTGCCGGTGCCGGCGGCACTCTATATATATATATATATATATATATATGTAGGCAAGGCGCCCCCCCCTCTCCGCCCGTGCTCGTGCTCGCGCTGGAGCCCGTCCGTGCCCGTGCGCACGAGTGGTCGCGGCTGCTCGTGGCGCGCGCCTGCTCGGGCTCGCGGTTGTGGTGGCTCGTGCGCGTGTGCTTGCCTGGGGCTTGCGCCCTGCGCGTGCTTGGTCGTGCGAGCGATTCGTTGAGCGTGAGGTCGCTTGCGACTGTGCGTGCGCTTGCCTGCGCTGGTATTCGTGCTCGTGCGCTCGTGATTGCGCGCGCGCCCTGTGCGCTGATGCTGTTCCTTGCGCTGGCGATTGCGCCTGACGGTGCTCGTTTGTGGTAGTCATAGCTGTGTGATTGTGCTTGCTTGTGATTGTGATTGCATCTGCTTGCGCTTGTCTACACAGCTGCGCGCAGGAAGGAGGATGAGGAGCAGTAGGGCGAATGGAGTTCATAGTTCTCACGGCAGCTAAGAACAGGCAAACGAAGCCTGCATGAGAATGGCAGTGTCGTGCAGCTCGATGCCACTGTGAACGATCGACTGCGGGTGGATCACCACCTCGATGTTGTCGTAGTCGACACCGTACAGCCAATGGGCCTCGATTACCTCAAGGGTTCCCAGCAAAGGGGAGGATGACAAATACGCAAAATCATGTTCGCACCGTGAGGCATCCGATTGAGCTGCCCACCCGCCCAAGAGAGAGGAAGGGGGGAACACCGGTATATGGGAGGAGGGGGAGGGGGAGGAGATCACCTTGAAATGAGACGGATGTATCAGAAGAGGAGGAGCAGCGAGAGAAAGAAAGAGAGAGAGGGGGAGGGGGGAGGGGGAGAGGGAGAGAGAGAGAGAAACAACAAAAAAACAGCAGACAAAGCAAAAGGGAATAGATAATACTTTGGTAAACGAGAAGGGAAGACGTACATGACACGATAATGAGAAACCGACAGAAACAAAACAAGAAAGACATCGGGGAATACTGCTATACAAATATGAAGACATGTGTCGCACAATCAACGAATGTACATAGACGCATGGATGAAGTGAGAAATGGAGTAACAGGGAGAACAAAAGAGATAAGAGAGATATAAGAGGAAAAACACAGCAAGCTAGGTGCACGCGCGCAACAGCCGATATCCGACCCCTCCTGGCCACCTTTTCCCAGCGCGCTGTTTCTTTCTCTGTCTGCCCACGGGTGCCCAGGCGGGCCTGGATCCCCCCCCGCGTGGCCCCATCGTGCGAAGCGCAAGATCAGGAAGGGAAGCTGTGCACACCTGAGGAGGTGGCAGGTCAGCGGGAGGTTGAACAGGAGAAAGGAGGAATCCGCCGCCCCCCCAAGAGCCTCCCACATGCCACCAGGAGTTCTTCAAGAGGTCCCAGAGAGGCATCCAAAGAGACCCATCAGATTCATCCAGGAGGCTCCTGACCCAGAATGCAGCTTCCACGATCGTGAGCACCCACTCCTGCGGGGGTCGGCGGAATGGCACACGCGAGCCCTACCCCTACCCCCCACGATTTCTGAAGGGGGGGGGGGGGTCACTTCGCTCGGGAGCTCCCGAGCGAAGTGAACCCCACCCTCCCCCTCAGAAGTCGTGGGGGGTAAGGGTAGGGTTCGAATGTGGCCCACCACGGGGCCACGAAACGTGTGACGGGTGTGCCGAAGTGGGTATGACTGACGCATGCGGGCGGTGGCACTGGGGCCTTCGGTGGAGCTCCCTATGGGGCCACGAGACGTGTGAGGGGTGTGCCGAACTGGGTGTGGCTGACGCATGCGGGCGGTGGCACTGGGGCCTTCGGTGGAGCTCCCGATCGTTCGTTCGTTCGCAAGCCATGTCGCACGACACATCGGCTCAGCAGGGGAAAGAATCCTTGCCGCGCAGGGTAAGCGGCAATCGTATATTACACCTAAGCAAATATGGGGTCAATGGAAAGGCCATATTGTTTGACAGTTGCTTTCCAGATTGGCTGTCTACGCGCTGCAAAACGAGAGTGCCTGGACAATGCAGTTAAAGCTTCGTCCGAGGGGAGGGAGGGAGGCGGAAGAGGAGGGGGCGGAAGGGGCGGGAGGGGACGCGGACAAGAGGCCATCGCTAGCTTGGCCTGCTCCCAGACAACCGGCGCCCACGTCAGCTGAGGTCGCCCCCGCGCTCGAACGCCAACCGGTCGCAGAGGCACCGGCGAGCCCGGCGTCAAAACAGCAGCTCGTAGTGGAGACTGGTCTGGCTGGGAAGCGATCCGCCCGTAGACCACCCGTTAACGCATCATTACTACAATGATCAGTCGGTGCTGACGGGCTTGCCGCCGAACGTCGTCCGCATTCGGTATGTGCGAGATCATTGAATGTGGCACGCCGTAGATTTTTCGGAGACACCGGGCCTGGAAGGCATCGATCTTCAGCTTGTCAGCTTTTCGGAGGCAAAGCGTCTCCAAACTGTACATCAACTTCGAAACCACGCACGCATTGAACATCTCAGTCTTCCTGTCACGCGTAATGTTCGCGTGTTTCTATACACTTTGCAACTGTTTGAAAGTAGCTGTGGCTTCGCCGAGCCTGCGCGCGATGGGCACCCCTGCAGTTCCATCTGCCTTCAGTAGACTGCCAAGATAGATGGCGCTGTTCACCGGCTTGATCAGCGCGCCCTGTGGCGTGGCCACATCCACATTGTGGCGGATATTCAGGTGGACCGTTTTGGACCAGTTCGGTTCCCGTCCACACATGCCGCCTCAATGCAACGATCTCTCCAAGACGTATCGCAGACGTGGGATGTTGTCTGATATCAAAGCAGCGTCGTCCGCAAACCAATGTCGGCGTCGATGTCAGACGGCGACGCCGGTCCGAGGGCCGCATGGACATCCTCGTCTACTACATCAGCCATTATCACAGTGAGAACGATGCTGGACAGCATGGGCTTAGCGGGAACCCTTGCCAACGCCCGTGCCTTGCGAGTAGACCGCGGACGAGCCCTGTCGACCCCGCACCTCGAACGTTCGGTTGTTGCACATGGCAGAGATCATCGCTAAGTATTGGCCTGGCAACCCAAAGCGCGCCGGAGCAACGTGCATCGCTGCCGGGTCGACTCGATCGAATGCCTTCGACCAGTCCAAGAGGATCGCGGACAGCGACCCGCCCCTGGTCGACCATGCCCTCTGGATGCACCGCTGCATGAGGAAGACGGCGCCCGTTGAGCTGCGATTGGCCCTGAAGCCGAACTGCGTGTTTCGGAGGCGGCTCTCAGCTCCACTACTTACGACGCGGCCCAGAATGAGCGATGCTAGGACTTTGTAGCCGACTGAGAGCAGTGAAATAGGTCTATAGTTTTCTGGGGGCGATTATCTCCTTTCTTGAAGATCGCCGTTACAACAGAATGCCGCCAACTTTGAGGAATGGCTGTTTGCCGCCAGCAACTGTCGCACATGTCCAGTAAAAATTCGCATGCGTCCGGCTGATCTCGGAGAGCTTTCCAGAAATCCGGGGGCACGTCGTCGGCGCCTGCCGCTTTTCCAGCCCTCAATCTCCCCAAGACGGCGTCGAGCTCAGCAGCCGAGAAGTTGGCAGACGAGGCATGCAGCGGTTCGTCCAGCCCTGGCCCACTGGGGAGAGGGTGGCCCGTAGGTCTCGGCATCCACTGCACTTCGGCGTAGTAGGCAGCCAGGGTGTCCGGCCGATCTGTGCTCTCCACCAGTTTTCCTTGGGCGTTCCTTGGACGGCCCTGCGGTTGCACGCCCAAGCGCTTGAACTTCCGTGAATTACTCCATTCGCCACTGCCGAGCATGTCCTCGAGCCAAGCGATTCCGCTGCGATGATTGACGGACCTGTCTGGTCAACGCTTTCTCCAGCTCGTACTGGTTGTGGACGCGCGCCTGGTTCCGGAGCGCAATCAAATCCAGCGTGGCCGTACGAATCCACGGTCGTATTCTATCTAATGTAAGCCTGACGAGACAGCTGTTCGCACGGCCGCAGAAGCGGCGAATCTACGATCCTCTGCAGGCCGAGACACTCTCCCGCTGCTGTCTTGAAAGTGGTTGCGAGCCCTCCGGCCTGGTCGTCCAACCCGGCGTCGCCATCGACGTGTTGAGCGGCGGCGTTCACAAAGGCGGCGGCAAAGTCACATTGAACCTGGGGCCGCTTGAGCGAATCCAAATCGCTCGTCGTCTTCCGTTGCTTTGCCGGGGTCTTCGGGATATCTATGCTCAGAGCGGCTGTCACCAGGAAGTGGTGGGAAGCAAATCCAATACTGCGGTCAGGTCGGACGTCAGTAACTGTGTCATGCCACTGCCTGCGCACTAAGATGTGGTCTAACTCTGCAAACTTGGCCGGGGTCGGAGCGTCCATTGGAGTAGCGCTCAAGTCGAAGTACGTTACCTTCTCTTGCAGGGGCCCGTCGAAGAACGTGTTCGCGATTATGTAATTCAGGGACGTGAATTGTTCAATCAACATGTGCTGGTTGCTCGTGGCGCCAATTGTCGCCTCGGAGTTGCCCAAAGCACGCTGGCCAACAACATCGGATTCCTGCCGGCTCCCGTTCGGGAGTCGCGCGTTGAGGCCGCCGAACGTGTAGACGGGGCCGTGCACGCTGATGCTCGTAGTCAACGAATGTAAATCACCGAAGAAGTCGTGCCGTTCTTCGAATGCGATTCCAGACTGGGGGGCACGCGCCGAGATTATTGCCATGGAGCCGCCGGGAACTCTGATTTTCACGCTGGCCAATCTGCTGCTGTGCTGTATGAACCCCATGATGGCATGCCGGACCCAGGGCGATATGAGAAATCCCACTCCGGCATGTTCTCGCTCCCCCTCTGGCCCTCCAGATAAGATCAGCAGGAATCCGTCGAGGACGAAATATGGAGCGGCCGGGACGTGCGTCTCCTGCAGGCACACGACAGCAATGTTACGATTTTTCATTATACTTATGATCTGCTCCAGTTTCGCGCAGTTGCTAGATATGCCGAGCCCTTTCCACGCTCCAGGACGCAATTCTGCATTACTTTGCCAACTCGCAGACGAGGGTCTCGAAAGTGTCCTGGGCGCCCTCGCTGCAAACGAAACCCGCCTGGCACATGACAGGCTGGAGAGGGAGAAAAAGACGAAGAAGAGCAGCGCATGGATGGTGAAACACATGGCCATGAAGAAGGATAACGGTGGCCATTTTGACCTCCATTGCCTTCTGCCTGATGGCCGTCCTGCTGAAAACCGAAATATCGTGCAAGTCCCCATTGGCGCAAAGCGCCTTTAGCGACGTTTCCCTTGCCCTTGCCCTCGTCCGTGCGGGCGCGCTGCAGTTTGTCCTTCTGGGTCTGCACAAGCTCCTTCCACTCCTTATCCTCCTTCACATAGTCCTCCCACCCCATCCCAAAACTGATCTTCATGATGCCCTCCTCCACCGCCACCTCGAGAACCTTCTCCGCGCCCAGGGTGAGGGTGTTGGTGCTTTCGTCAGCCCACAGGCTGTTTCTACTGAGCCCCCATTGCACGAGCAACTTCTTAGCTCCAAACAGCACCGACCTCGGGGCCCGGACTTGGATTGGCTGGTCATTCTTTGCCCAGACGGTTTTGCCATTATGCGACAACTTCGCCGCTCTGCATTTGGAGACGGCAATTCCTTTCCGCCATGGTCTCAAACTTCCCACACAAGATACCTGAAAACTCGCCCTTGCAATAAACAGTGCCTGGGAGAGGCGCGTTCATGTACCAAAGCTGCTTGGAGAGCCACTTCTCCGCGTCCGTCTGGGTGGTGAATCCGGCTAGGTTGCCGAAGACGGCCGTGAGGGCGTAAGGGTCGTTCTTGCCATCTTCGAGGGTCTGGAGCTGGATTTCCACACGTCTGGAACGCTCCTCCATGCTGCCTGCGTTGTCGGAGCCCGGCGCAAGTGAAGACGTTCTCGAGTGTACCTTCGACAAGTTCGCCGTGAGCTCCGCGATCTGAAGTTTCTGGGCGCTGAGCTCCGCATCAATCCCCGACAGGCGTTGCCCAATCGTGGCACCCATGTTCAGCACAACGTTGTCGATCCGGGCCACGTCTGCCTGCACAGCGCGAACGCCTCGGATTAGTGGCTGTAGGTGCTGCTGGAACTTGTTGTCGATCAGCGTCGCGATGCCCTCGATGGTGAGCGGAGGGGCTGACGCTGTGGATCCTGAGGCTGCTGCTGCTGGTGCTGTTGCCTGAAAGGCCTCTGGAGGAGTAAATGGCACCTGCTGTTGAGAGGCCTCTGGGGGGGTAGGCGAAGAGAACATAGATGGCACCTCTGGCGGAGTAGGCGAAGAGATCTGGTGCACCTCCGGGCGAGGCGGGGGGGCAGAGTCGAGGTCATCCAGCCCGTCCATCTCCTGGAGTGGGCTGAACAGGCGCCTGCGCACGTCTCGCGAAAGAGTTGCTCCAACTGGTGTCCCCGGACACCGCGCCATCGAAAGATAAGTGTATGGGAAGGGAAAGCTGGAAATACTGGACGTAGAATGGTTCTGCGGGAACGCCTTGAGCGGGAACGCCTTGAGCGGGAATGCCTGGACTTGAGCCAAACTGGCTTGAGCCAAACGTGTGAGGGGTGTGCCGAACTGGGTGTGGCTGACGCATGCAGGCGGTGGCACTGGGGCCTTCGGTGAAGCTCCCTATGGGGCCACGAGACGTGTGAGGGGTGTGCCGAAGTGGGTGTGGCTGACGCATGCGGGCGGTGGCACTGGGGCCTTCGGTGGAGCTCCCGATGGGGCCAGGAAACGTGTGAGGGGTGTGCCGAAGTGGGTGTGGCTGACGCATGCGGGCGGTGGCACTGGGGCCTTCGGACGAGCTCCCTACGGGGCCACGAAACGCGTGAGGGGTGTGCCGAAGTGGGTGTGGCTGACGCATGCGGGCAGTGGCACTGGGACCCTCGGCTGAGCTCCCTATGGGGCAACGAGACGTGTGAGGGGTGTGCCGAAGTGGGTGTGGCTGACGCATGCTGGCGGTGGCATTGGGGCCTTCGGTGGAGCTTCCTATGGGGCCACGAAACGTGTGAGGGGTGTGCCGAATTGGGTGTGGCTGACGCATGCGGGCGGTGACACAAGGGCCTTCGGTGGAGCTCCCTGTGGGGCCACGAGACGTGTGAGGGGTGTGCCGAAGTGGGTGTGGCTGACGCATGCGGGCGGTGGCACTGGGGCCTTCGGTGGAGCTCCCGATGGGGCCAGGAAACGTGTGATGGTGTGCCGAAGTGCTGAATGCGGGCGGTGGCACTGTGTGGAGCTGGGCGTGTGAGGGGTGCGCCAAATGGGTGTGGCTGACGCATGCGGGCGGGGCACTGGGGCCTTCGGTGGAGCTCCCTATGGGGCCACGAAACGTGTGAGGGGTGTGCCGAACTGGGTGTGGCTGACGCATGCGGGCGCGGGCACTGGGGCCTTCGGTGGAGCTCCCTATGGGGCCACGAAACGTGTGAGGGGTGTGCCGAATGGGTGTGGCTGACGCATGCGGGCGCGGGCACTGGGGCCTTCGGCGGAGCTCCCTATGGGGCCACGAAACGTGTAGGGGTGTGCCGAAGTGGGTGTGGGTGACGCATGCGGGCGGTGGCACTGGGGCCTTCGGTGGAGCTCCCTATGGGCCACGAAACGTGTGAGGGGTGTGCCGAAGTGGGTGTGGCTGACGCATGCGGGCGGTGGCACTGGGGCCTTCGGTGGAGCTCCCTATGGGGCCACGAAACGTGTGAGGGGTGTGCCGAAGTGGGTGTGGCTGACGCATGCGGGCGGTGGCACTGGGGCCTTCGGTGGAGCTCCCTATGGGCCACGAGACGTGTGAGGGGTGTGCCGGAGTTGGTGTGGCTGACGCATGCGGGCGGTGGCACCAGGGCCTTCGGTGGAGCTCCCGAGGTCAGGAAACGTGTGAGGGGCGTGCCGAGGTGTGGCTGACGCATGCGGGCGGTGGCACTGGGGCCTTCGGTGGAGCTCCCGATGGGGCCAGGAAACGTGTGAGGGGTGTGCCGAAGTGGGTGTGGCTGACGCATGCGGGCGGTGGCACTGGGGCCTTCGGTGGAGCTCCCTATGGGGTCACGAAAGTGTGAGGGGTGTGCCAAAGTGGGTGTGGCTGACGCATGCGGGCGATGGCGCTGGGGCCTTCGGTGGAGCTCCCTATGGGGCAACGAGACGTGTGAGGGGTGTGCCAAACTGGGTGTGGCTGACGCATGCGGGCGGTGGCACTGGGGCCTTCGGTGGAGCTCCCTATGGGGCAACGAAGCGTGTAAGGGGTGTGCCGAACTGGGTGTGGCTGACGCATGCGGGCAGTGGCACTGGGGCCTTCGGTGGAGCTCCCTATGGGGCCACGAAACGTGTGAGGAATGTGCCGAAGTGGGTGTGGCTGACGCATGCGGGCGGTGGCGCTGGGGCCTTCGGTGGCGCGCGGTGTGGCTGACGCATGCGGGCGGTGGCACTGGGGCCTTCGGTGGAGCTCCCCATAGGGCCACGAATCGTTGTACTGTGTGGGTGAAACGCAGGGAGGAAAGAGGATGGGGAGGAGGAGGGAGGAGGAAGGAAGGAGGGAGGGGGGAAGGGAACGCGGGGACAGTCTCTTCAAAACGAAGACCCAACACCACAATATGGTTGGGGACAAAAATCAACACGTCGCGTGTCTGGGTGTCCGCGCCCACACAATTTGGGTTCTGGGGCGCGATGCCGCGGATGCCCGGTCGCACGGGTACGTTCCGCGCGGGGCATCCGCGAAAGAACGCCAAGGGGTCGCCGCCAAGTGGCCCTGCCCGCGAGGTAACGGCTACGGATATGTCTTTCGCCCACGAGGGATCGAGGGAAGATCTAGGATGGGGGAGCAAGCAAGCGAATCCCTGGGAGACGCGAAGTTCGAGGCTCCAGCTGGCTGCCCTGCATCGCCGGGCTGCATACTATATATATATATATATATATATATATATGAATATACATATATATATATGTATGGCTGCAACTGCGTTACTCGATAATACGGGTGGGAGCACCGTGTAGGAGGAGGAGGAGGAGGAAGAGGAGGAGGGTGGAGGAGGAGGGGGGGAAGGTGGAGGAGGAAGAGGATGAGGAGGAAGAAGGTGGAGGAGGAGGAGGAGGAAGGAGGAGAAGGAACGAGCAGGAGACCCCTCGAGGGAGGGGCGTCAGGAGGTGGGGAGGAGGATGAGGAGCAAGAACGACCAACAGCCACAACGCAGATGCACGCGGCCGGGGCCGAACTCCGGGAGGATCCTGCGAACCGAGCCACGACATCTCCTCCTCCTCCTCCTCCTCCTCCTCCTCCTCCTCCTCATCCTCCTCCCCTCCTCCTCCTCCTCCTCCTCCGCCTCCCCTCCTCCTCCTGCAACTTCGCACAAACTCCCGCTGCCCCTCCTCCTCTTCCTCCTCCTCCCTCCTCCTCCTCCTCCTCTTCCTCCTCCTTTTCCTAATCCCCTCCTCCTCCTCCCCCTCTTCCTCCTCCTTTTTCTAATCCCCTCCTCCTCCTCCTCCTCCTCCTCCTCCTCCTCCTCCTCCTCCTCCGCTCCGCCTCCCCTCCTTCCTCCTCCTCCTCCTCCTCCTCCTCCTCCTCCTCCTCCTCCTCCTCCTCCTCCTCTCTTCTTCCTCATCCTCCTCTTCCTCCTCCTTTTCCTCATCCCCTCCTCCTGCTCCTCCTCCTTCTCCTCCTCCTCCCTCCTCCCTCCTGGCTCCTCCTCCTCCTCCTCCCCGTTCCCACCTCCAGGCCCTTGTTCATCATTGTCGAAGAGTCGACAGTGATCTTGGCGCCCATGTCCCAATTCGGGTGCGTCGTCGACCTCTGTCTCAGCACCTCTGGGTCGGTCGCCTCGTGACGGGGCAGAGGGTGGAAAGCCAGAGGCAAGAGGTGGGGGAACAAAGAGGAAGGAGGGAGGAGGCGGAGGAGGGAGGAGTAGCGGGCATGGGTCTCCAGTGACTAGGGCCACCATGCTGAGAAGGGTTGTTGTGACCCCTTGCATCAAACGTGCAGGAGGAGGCTGCGAAGGAATCGGAGGATGATACACGACTGGAAACTTATTGCGCATTATCTCCAGCGCGTGTTTTGTAGCCTCACCGTGGCCAAGACCTTCCCGACCGATGCAAGTATCCGTAGGGTGCCTTACGATTCTGGGGTAGGGGAGATGGGCACGACGCACCGCCTGGCATCGCAACAGCGCGGGCGAATGGGTTCGGACTTGGACGTGGGAGTCTCTGGGAGAAACATTAATAAGAGAACAAACGAAAACTTCCCAAACTGGGCTTGCACTACGG
The DNA here is from genome assembly GCA_963575745.1 of Prorocentrum cordatum. Classification (NCBI taxonomy): domain Eukaryota; class Dinophyceae; order Prorocentrales; family Prorocentraceae; genus Prorocentrum; species Prorocentrum cordatum. Next base: position 147,584 of record CAUYUJ010018033.1, read on the forward strand.
GGTTCCCACTTCTCTTATAGGGAACTGTGCCCTGCTGGCGGTCTGGCGGCTATGCTGTCGCCGTCGCCGCCCCGTCGCCGCCTCGTCGCCGCCCGTCGTCTGGGCCTGGCTGGCGGTCTGGCGGCATTGTTGTCGCCGTCGCCCCCCCCGTCGCCGCCTCGTCGCCGCCCGTCGTCTGGCCCTGGCTGGCAGCCTGGAGGCTATGTTATCGGTGTCGCCGCCCCGTCGCCGCCCGTCGTCTAGGCCTGGTTGGCGGTCTGGCGGCTGTGTCGTCGGTGTCGCCGCCCCGTCAGCGCCTGGTCGCCGCCCGTCGGCTAAGCCCGGCTGGCGGTTCGGCGGCAATGTCGTCGCCGTCACCGCCCCGTCGCCGCCTCGTCGCCGCCCGTCGTCCGCTACAAAAAACAATCGATTCGACGATCCTCCCGAAGCCGGACGTATCGACACCCCTTGGGACATTGCAATTTACATATATAATTGTCGTTACCGTTCATTTTCCATGAAAAACTCATACCATGCCGGCAAAACCTATCGCCCCCCCCGCCGTCATCCATGTCCAATCGTGTCATGCGCGCGCACCCGTTTATCAAAATCCATCGAGTTGCAAGAATCCTTTGCCAAAGCAAATTATCAACACGCGTGCGTCGTCGCGCGCGTATGTCGGAATCCCTCAAAAACTCGACGGCCCGCAAGGGTTTCAAAATGGAGGTTTACGCAAGCATACAATCTGCCGGCCCCCTCGTGGGGCCACCAGGCTGTAGGACCAGGGATTGCTGTTCCCTGCGCCAGTTCCAGTTTCCAGTTTCCACTGTTACAATATTGCTTTATGCTGCTTACTGTTCCTTAATGAAGACCGCGCGAGGGGGGGGGGGTCGAAAACCAGCAAACATAGCGTCTCCTGGGAGGGTTCTCGGAGTTTCTGGGGTGGGAATGGACACCCCTCACGCAGATCGCCGGGGTCAGGGTCCAAAAACACATGGGATTTGCCACATTTCTGAAATTCGGTGGCACATCTCATGCAGATCGGCGGAATCAGGGTCGAAAAACCAATGGGATTTGCCGCATTTCTGAAATTCGGCGGCTCCCCTCACGCAGATCGCCGGGGTCAGAGTCAAAAAAACAATGGGATTTGCCACATTTCTTGAAATTCGGCGGCACCCCTCACGCAGATCGCCGGGGTCAGGGTTGTAAAATTCATGTGATTTGCCACCCTTCTTGAAATTCGGCGGCACCCCTAACGCAGATCGCCGAGGTCAGGGTCGAAAAATTCATGTGATTTGCCACATTTCTACAATTCGGTAACACATCTCACGCAGTCGGAGGAATCAGGGTCGAACAACCCATGGATTTGCCACATTTCTTGAAATTCGGCGGCACCCCTCACGCAGATCGCTGGAGTCAGGGTCGAAAAACCTATGGGATTTGCCACATTTCTTGAATTTCGACGGCACCCCTCACGCAGATAGCCGGGGTCAGGGTAGAAAAAACAATGGGATTTGCTATATTTCTTGAAATTCGGCGGCACCCCTCACGCGGATCGCTGGGGTCAGGGTCGAAAAAACAATGGGATTTGCTTTATTTCTTGAAATTCGGCGGCACCCCTCACGCAGGTCGCTGGGGTCAGGGTCAAAAGAAAATATGGGATGTGTAACGTGTGTACTACTTCATAGAAAAGCTTTTTGCACAGCATACGCGAGCAATCTCGAAATGCAACCGAATTCTAGAATATCATCAGGATCGCAATTTCCCTTGCCGATTACTCGTCGTTTTCGCGTGAAGTCCCGACGCTGCTTCACGGCGGCGCCAAGGCCTCATGATTTCGCTCTTGCATTGCCCATTATCCGAAAGAGGGGGCCGGCGGCAGGGGGCGAAACCCTTACGGATATAAGCTGTTTTGCAAACGCATTTTTCAAAACAGTGAAAACAAAAACACGCGCGCGGGGCACCGTCGGTTTTCAACATGTGTTCACATAGGACCGCGTGGGCCTGTCGAGCGCGCGTGTCGAAATCACGCGAAGTCTTTGCACGTTTGCTGGGGGTTGGTGGGCACGATCCCTGTCAAAAGACACCATACGGGCCACTCGCGCGCGTCGGCCGCGCGCGCATGTCCGAATGCCCAAGAAACCTTCATCGCGGACACGTGGGCACCATCATCGTCATGGGCGTGACCAGCATCGGCGCTGTCATTGGCCTTGCCGTCGTCATCGGGATCACCGCCACCATCATCGCAACTACTATCCTCGTGTCTGCCGATGCCGACGTCGCCACGATACCGCGCCCGCCAGAGTTGCCAGCTCGCACCGAAGTGCCCACGCGCCCGCGCGGCCTGCGAAACGAATTGGGATGTCCCGCGCGGCCGGCGCCGCCTCGGCCACGTCGTCGCGGCAGCCCGCGCCAAGCACTCCTAGAAATCGCCGCCGCGTGCACTGTCCAAGCCAAGTCGCGGGTGGGTGGGTGGAACGGTTGCGCGAGCAGTGGAGCTGACAACTCTAAATTCGTAAAAATGAGTGGAGCCACGTACAGGAAACCCGGGAACTCTGAGGAGTTGATAGTTCTAAAATTCGTGGAGTTGACAACTCTAAAATTCGGTAAAAATTAGCGAGCAAGATTCAACCCCCTCTGGATGACCCGCTCGCCTTCTGTATGAACCCATGCCATCCGAGCCAGGCCAGCATCGACTGGCCTCGCCATCTTTTGCAGCAAATGCGACGCGCGCGCCGTCGTTTATCGAGTACTATAAATGTGCCGAGGAAGCCATCTCGACAAATGTGAGGAAGCCCACGCGCGACGCGCGCGCGTCGTCGCGCGCGCATGCCGACGTCATTCAAAAACCATTGGATTCGTCCGGATGTCAAGATCGAGTGCTCCGAACACATAAAAGAAAACGACGGCTTTGCAACCAAAAGTTTCAAAACAAGTTTGTCCGCGCGCGCTCGCAATTCGTTATGGCATTATTGTTTCCAACATGTTCATCTCGGGTCGGGCGAAAGGGGGGGATAGCAAAGGGGGGGGTTGAGAATCAGCTCACGTAGCTGATTTTCCCGGCGCCTCCCGGCGCCAGAGGCGGCCATGTATCGAGGAACGGGCCCCTCGGTGAGGCCGAAACCAGCTGCATGCAGCAGATTTCGTAACCCCCCTTTTCCCAATCCCCCCCTTTCGCCCGACCCGATCATCACATGCGACCGAGCGGGCGGGCCTCACGCGCGCGCGCCAAAATCATCCGAACGCGATTAAGCGCGCTGGGAGCGGGGGGGGGCACTCCCTGTCAAAAGGATGCCGCGCGGGCCAATCGCGCGCGTCAGCCGCGCGCGCGCGTCGGAATCTCCCCGGCACCTTCACCGCCGACGCGAGGGCACCCCCATCGCCATCGGCGTGATCAGCATCGGCGCCGTCATTGGCCTCGTCTTCGGCATTGTCACCATCGTCACCAGCATCGCTACTTTCATCATCGCGTCTGCCGTTGTCGGCATCGCCCCGATGCCGCGCCCGCCAGAATCGCCAAATCGCACTGACGCGGCCGCGCGCCAGCGCGGCCTGCGGAACGCGCGAAGAAGTCCCCGGCGGCCAGCGCCGCCGCGGCTTCGTCGCTCGCGCCAAACAAGCCGGTCGCCCCACGCGCGAGCTTGCGCGCGCCAGCGCGGCCGCGCCCGCGCGCTAGCCAGCGCCGAGCGCCCGTCGCAATCACCGCCGCAAGGGTTTTGCAAACCAAGTTTCGGGTGGGAGGCTCGAGGGCGGGATGGGGGCACGAGCATGGGAGGCGGTCGCGCGCGGCACAATATTGCAAACTGCACCGCAGATAGTACATGACATGCGCAGCACAACTTTTGATGTACAACATAGATTGCACCACGTCGATGGTGCAACATCTGTATATATGCACACATAGATTCTCCTGTCCAACAAAATAGACCCCGCCCAGATTGATCGAGCCCTCCTGGGGTGGCACAGTTTACGCGCGATGCTGCCCCATCATTCATTTTGCAGTTGGTCCCATGCCAACCCAGCCAGACCTGCATCGACGCCCCCCCGCCCCCTTCCAACGCCCCCGTCAAACGAAATTGCGCGCGCGACCGCGTCGAAATGCAGCGCGTATAAAAATTCTGGGGCGCAAGGGAAAAAGCGCCAAATCCACGCGCGCGCGAGATCGCGCGCGCACGCCGCATTCGGAGAAACATGTTTTTTTTGGATTTCGCTAGCATTTCACGATCAGGGCCCCCGAGGATTACGCAACAAATTCCATTGCAGCATTGACGCTTCAGGCAACAGGAAAGAAAGACGCGCGCTTTCACAAATGCCCATGGAGGACGAGGCCTCGCGGCCCCACCGCGCACGCATGTCGCAGTTATTCGAAGGCCAGTGCGCGCGTGCTGGGAGAGCGCGATCACTGCCGCAGAATGCCAAGCAAGCCATTCGCGCGCGTTCGCCGCGCGCGCCGGTGAAAAACCGACCACAGCCTGCATCGCGAACGCGCGGACATCATCATCGTCGGCGGCGCGACATGCATTGGGAATGTCTGGGGGGTCAGGTCTGTAGGAGAGCCCGCAAGGGCGTCGGCAGGGCCGTCTTAGTCGCTCGTTGCCGTGGCTCTTGGTTCGCACATTTTCGCGTCAACGTGCTCTTGGTGCGCGAAATGTCTGGTCCAGATTTCCGCTGCGCCGAAGGCCCAGCATAGCTTCCATCTAGAACTTCAAATTCTGAAGTCGTCTCCCAAGGTCCCATTGCAAACGGCAGCCTAACACGTCTGGGCAAAGGCCGAAATCGATGTGTAAACTCGCTTATAGGACACGCGAATAACAACAACGCCGCATCGAATGATATGGTGCACTCAAACGGACCTGCGCTAACACACTAGCAAATCATTGGACAGACCAGCGCCCGTCGAGCACAACCGCGTTTACGACCAGACAAGGCAGCCTACAACAGGCCCGCGTTTCCGCGAAACGTTGTCGGGCGCCAGCGGTGCAAACCCCGCGGCCGTAGCGCGCTAACTGAGAAGACAGCCTGACGTCGATGTCTCTGCGCAAAGCGGCCGAATCCTGCCGCGCGCGCGGCGGCGCAGAGGCTGCCCCCGTTGCATTTCTCCACGCGCAACGGCCCAACGCCTGCGTTTCCCGCGGGGGGCGACCCGGCGCCTCCGCGCGCGCGGCGGCGCAGGGGCCGCCCCCATCGCATTCTTACGCAAGCAGCTCAGCGCCGCCGCGCGCGCGGCGGCGCAAAGGTCGCCACCATCAAATTCTCCGCGCACGACGGCCAAGCGCCGCCGCGCGCACGGCGGCGCGGGAACGGCTCGCGCTGCGTTTTCTGCTCGCGATGGCCCCAGCCCGCCGCGCTCGCGGCGGCGCAGAAGCCGCCTCCATTTCGCCTCTCCATGCGCGACGGCCCAGCGCCGCCGCGCGCACGGAAGCGCCGGAGCTGGTCTCGTCGCATTTTTTCTGAGCGCGGCGGCCCAGCGCCGCCGCGCGCGCGGCGGAGCAGGGGCCGCCTCCATTGCGTTTCCTCGCGCACGCAGGCGGCCGCCGCGCGCGCGGCGGCGCAGTGGCCGCCGCCGGCGCGTCTTCCCGCGCGCGACGGCCCAGCGCCGCCGCGCGCGCGGGCGGCGGCGCAGAGACCCCCCCCCCGCTGCGTGTCACAACGCTCGACGGCCCAGCGACGCCGCGCGAGCGACGGCGCAGAAGCTGGCCTCGCCACAATTTGTCCACGCGCGACGGCCCAGCGCCGCCGCGCGAGCGGTGGCGCAAGGGCCGCCCCCATTGCGTTCCTCTGCGCACGACGGCGCGGCGCCCCCTCGCGCGGCGCTGCAGAAACCGCGCGGCGTCGCAGAAACCGCCGGCGCAGAGGTCGCCCCCGTCGCATGCCTCCACGCACGTCGGCTCAGCGCTGCCGCGCGCCCGGCGGCGTGGAGGCGTTGGCCGAGCGGTTGCCTCGGCGTCAGCCGAACGGTTGTTGCGAAGTTCGATTGCCAGGGCTTCCCCTGTCTTGGCGTCAGCCATGCGATTTGGGCGACGCGCGCTGCGCTACACTCCTATCTCGCGCAGTGCGCGAGTGTTTTTTTTTGCGAAGGATTATTGAAGGGCGCGTAGTGTTTCGGCGCCAGCCGAGCGATTTGCGTGAAATCCAACCACCAGAGGGCCCCAGTGCAAGGGTCTAGTAGGCCCTGGATCGCTCGAAGCGCAAGGGTCTGGGAGGCTCTGGGTCGACCGAGGCTTCGATAGCCTGGGCGATCTGGGTCGCCCGAAACCAAACGGGCCCAAAAACTCCGGGCCACGCGAAGCTCATTGGCCTGGGAAGCTCTGATGAAACCGTTCGGGCACCCACCGCGAGCGCGGGTGAGCGCGCCCATGCGCTGGCGGCGTGCGTGGGCGGAGGCGCCCAGGCACCCGCGGCGCGCGCAGGCACCCGCGCCCGAATTGACGGCCCGAGTTGACCCCCCCGAGTTGGCCGCCCGAAAATACCGACCAAAGGGGCCAGGCGAGTTGACCAGCCGAAGTGATCGGCCGAGTCGACCGGCCGAGTTGATCGGCCGAGTTGATCGGCCAAATTGATCGGCCGAGTTGATGGGCCGACATGATGGGCCGAGTTGATCGGCCGAGTTGATGGGCCGAGTTGATCGGCCGAATTGATCGGCCCAGCTGATCGGCCAAATTGATCGGCCGACGATGATGGGCCGAGTTTGTCGGCCGAGTTGCATGGGCCGCATTGATCGGCTGAATTGACATCGGCCCATAGCTAGAGCCCAGGTGAACCCAGTTCGGGGCCCGGAAATCCAGGCGATTACGGCCAAATTGATCGGCCGAGTTGACCGCGCGCGCGCGTTGACGAGTTGATCGGCCCAGTTGGTCAGCCAAGTTGATCGGCCGACGCGCGCTTTGATGAGTTGATCGGCCAGATTGACCGCCCAACTGCGCGTTGACCGCCCCGCCGCGCGTTGACCAACCGAGTTGACCGCCCGGGTTGACCGCCCAGCCGCGCGTTGACCGCCCCGCCGCGCCGTAACCGACCGAATTGACCGCCCAGGTTGACCGCCCAGCCGTGCGTTGACCGCCCGGCCGCGCGTTGGACGCCCGAATTGACCGCCCGAGTTGCCCGCCTAACCGCGCGCGGACCGACCTGGATCGGCCGCCCATAGGCCAGTTGACCGCCCCAGGTTGACCGCGCAACCGCCTCCCTCGCACGGAGCCGCGAAGGCGAATGGCGGGCGAGACTCGGCCACGACTCGCTGGGAGACACCAGCGGCCTCAGAGGCGCGTCCGACGGAAGGCCGCTCGCGCTGCGTTTTCCGCGCACGGAAGTGCCTGGCCGTCGCGCGCGCGGGAAATCCAACGCGAGCGCCATTCTAGCCGTCGAGCGCGCGGCGGCGCAGAGGCCGCCTCAATATCGCTCGCGCGCGCCAGGCGGCGCCGCGCCGCCGCGATAATGGAGCGTGCGAATGCCATGTGCTGTCTGGTAGGGCTTCTCCATTCGCTGAAGGGGGCTCGCCCGCCCCGCCGCGCGCTTTCCCGCGCGCCGCCCCTTCTCCCGAGGGTTCCCGGGCGACCGCGTTGACTCCCTGAGGCTCTCCAAATCTCCCATGCCGGCCCCGGGTGGCAATCGGCCGCCAAGATGGCCTCAGGTTTTTTCTTGGACGGACAAAGATGGCTCCGAGACAAATCAACGCGGCACCACGGAGGCCCAGCACGGAACCAAGATGGTTCAGAGAAGCCCCCAATACGTCCCAGGACGGCTCAGGAGGGCCCCAAAAGGACCCGAAAGACCCTAAGTACGACACTCGCTGATTTTGATGCGGCGCTTCGTTGATTTGGGGACATAATCGCCCCACGGCTTCAATCAGCCCGAGATGGCCAACGAAGCCTCCCACGTTGCCCTGAGACGGCCCAAGACGCCGCGACAATGAGCCGAGAAACCTCCAGAATGCGGCACAGGACGGCCCCAAGAGAGCCCCAAGACAGCCCACGAAGACAGCCGAAGGGATCCAAGACGGCCCGGGAGGGCCCCTCGACCCCCGACGGTCCCAGGCGCCCCCGCGACGCCCCGACGAAGGCCGCAAGAGAGACCCGAGACTGCTCACGCGGAGCCCAGAGCAACCAGGAAAGCCGCAAGGGGCCTGCAAGACGGCCCCACAGGAACCCAAGACTGCCCTGATACGGCCCAATTGAACTCCATGAGGGCTCTCCAAGGAATTCATTGGGAGGGCGCACGTGTGACAGCCTAATGTTTGTCTCCTCCGCATCATCATCGCCGTCATCGTCGCCACCATCGTCGTTTTCATCGCTCGAACAGTCGCCGCCCAAAGTGCTGGACTGGCGCGGTGGGGGGACTTGCTTCTGGCAGCTGGGCGCAATGCGAAACGCACTCGGCGACGCGCGCGCGGTGCTCTCTTCAGAAGACTCGCCCACTTCCTTTGGCTATGCAACGCGAGTCCCCGCGCAAACAGCGCGTGACATCGAAGCCTCGCTGATAAAGCGTGCACTCGTGCGTTCGCGTGATTCGCGCTGCGCGGTGCGAAACAAAACTCGCGCAGACAAGCGCGCGCTCGCGTGCTCCGCGGCAACGAGGCCGTGCGTCGCGGGACCCAAGGGGCACCGCGCTGTCGGCGAGCGACTGTGCACGCAGAACTCAGGAAATCAAGACCGCCCCCCCGTCGCAAATCTGAAGTCGATCTTCGTTGTTCTACCATGTGGGCCGAGGTCGCAGACGGGCGGCATCGCAAAACCGAAGCCGAAGACTAAGACCGAGGCCGAAGACCAACTTGCATCGCAAGACACAGCTGCAAAACCAAGGCCGAGCACCGACCCCCTAGGGCACTAGTCGAAGCCAGCAACCGCGCCTAACCCATCGGACAAACCACCCCGAATACCGACGCATATGCAGTAGTGAAGAACGAACGACACTTACAAGTGCACACCAACAGCTACGAATCTGGAGCCACAGTTTAACCCAAACAAAATTCAAAACAACAAATTGACCCCAAAAACCTGCACGCCAAAACGACAACTGATTTCCGTTTTAATCGCTTTCCCTGCCCCTTCTGGGGACATTCCTACAGACGACCCCGTTCTCTGACCCCCGGACAAACCAAAGACATGCATCGGCGCCGTCATTGGCCGCGCCGTCGCCATCGTCTTCATCGACGCCATCATCGCTAATTTCGCCACGGTGTCTGCCGTTGCCTGGAAGTCCCCAGCAGACAGCGCAGCCGCGGCCGCGTCGGTCGCGCCAAACGGGCCGGCCGCTCTGCGCGCGAGCTTGCGCGACCGAAGCGATGCGCCAGCCGGCGCCAAGCAACCCTCTCAATCGCTGCCGCTTTGGCTCGACAACCTTCAAATTAAGTTGCGGGTGGGCGCGCGGGATGATTGCGCGAACAGTGGAGTTGAACTGATTACACCGCAGAGGTCATTAAACCACGCGCAGCGTTCTAAATATATCGCGACACATAAGTTTGACCACAGACCTTGCACCACGCGCATAACACAACAGAGGTTCCCCTTCCTAAAAAGAACATAAATTCCCCCCCGGCCTTATCGGCACGCCATGCGGCGTTGCCACTTGCGTGGGATTCTGCCCCATCGCCCACCCTAAATATGAATGCGCACCATCCAAGCCAGGCCGGTTTCGACCCCCCCCCCCGCCATCCCCCGCGAAAACATATTATGCGCGCGCTCGTTTGATCAATAAGCATAGGTTGTCAAGAACCCCTGGCAGAAATCAGGGCGAAGTGCGCGCGCGCGTCGTCGCGCGCGCATGCCCAAACCCATCAACAACCTTCAGTTTCGGACGGGAGGGCGTCAAAATCGAGCGCCCCCATAAACAACGCCGCATGGTTTCGCAGCGCGGATTCTCAAGAAAAGCGCGCGCGCTCTTGCGATGCCTTAAGAAAACCATCGGCGTTTCAACACTCTCAGGTGATGCTACCAAATGGGCTTCGCGCGCGTGCACGTCGAAATTGTTCGAACACCCTTGCGCGCGCGCGCCGTCGCGAGAATCCACTGCAGGAAAAACTAAGCGCGCGCGTCGTCGCGCGCGCACGCCGAAAAGCATTCAAGAAACTGCGGTTCGCAACAATTTGAAAGCGACTACCACAACAACATTCAAAAGCACATGGCTTCGCAACATAAAACTTGCGCGCGCTCCTGCGAATCCTTGAGAAAACCATATGTCACTCAACGTTCTCACGGTATTCTGCCAAACGGACCTCTGGCGCCGCATGCCGACATCACTCGCGCGCCCTTGCGCGCGCTTGGGGGGGGGGGGGGGGGGGGGGGTGGGGGGGGGGGGGGAGGGGGGTGGGGGGGGGGGGGGAGGGTGGGGGGGGGGGGGGGGGGGGGGGGGGGGGGGGGGGGGGGGGGGGAGTGGGGGGGGGGGGGGGGGGGGGGGGGGGGGGGGGGGGGGGGGGGGGGGGGGGGGGGGGGGGGGGCGCGCTCCGCGCAATCAAACCACGCGGGCCACTCTCGCGCGCCGGCCGCGCGCGCGTCGAACTCTTCCCAAAATCTCCATCGCCAACGCGAGGGCGCCGTCATCGTTGTTGGCGCGATCAGCATCGGCGCCCGCACCGGCAGCGCCTTCGTCGGTGCGAACATCGTCACCAGCATCGCCACTACCATCATCACGTCTACCGTAGTCGGCGTTGCCATGATACCGCGCCCGCCCGCCCCCCTTCCAGAGGCTGAGCTTCGCGCCCCACCCCATGGGACGCTGCAAGTTACACATGGTTCTCTGTCATTTTCCACACGAAGTCACATCAAACCCAGCCAGGCCAACTTCAACTCCCGTCGCCACTGTCAGATAATGCCATGCGCGCACACCTGCATATCGCATATCAACAGCATTCAACAAAACACCTGGCAACAAATGAAACAAAATCCACACGCGCGCGGCGCCGCGCGCGCATGTCCAAATCGCCCCTCCAAAAGAATACGCTAATTTTCTCAAGGATTTCGAAATCGAGATCCCCGAAACCATGCAGCACATGTTTGGCACCCGTATTTCTCAAACCAAAATATCGGCGCGCGCGCTCTTGCGACTTCTTGAGCAAATTATGCCGCATGGGCCTCTCAGGCGTGCATGCCGAAATCAGTCGAACGCCCTCGCGCGCGTGCTGGAGGGGGGGGGCACCATCCCTTGCAAGCGGGGCATTGGCGCGCGTCGGCAGCGCGCGCATGTCGAAATCTGCTCAAAACGTTCATCGCCGACACGTGGACACCATCATCGCCATCTGCGCGGACAACATCGGCGCCGTCAGTGGCCGCGCCGCCGTCATCGTCATCGCCCCCATCGTCGCTATTATCATAACGGAGCCCGCCGACGTTGACGCCGCCATGATGTCGCGCCCGCCCCAGCCACCAACTCGCGCTGAAGTGCCCGCGCGCCAACGCGGCCTTCGAGACGCGCGGAAAAGTCCCCAGCGGTCAGGTCCGGCGCGGCAACGTCGGTCGCGCCAAACTAGCTGGCCGCTCTGCGCACGAACTTGCGCGCGCTAGCGCGGCCGCAGCGGTGCGCCAGTCAGCGCCACGCACTCATCGCAACCGTCGCTGCACGGTCTTTGCGCACCACGTTGCGGGTGGGTGGGCAGGACACTTGCGCGAACAGTGGGGCTGACAACCCCGAGCCGTTCGAAATTAGTTGCAACACATACCTTGCACCACGTGGACTGTTACACATATATTATACAACATATATGTGTATACACATACGTATGCAAGCATGTGAATATGTATGTGTGTCTTCATGCTTGTCTGTATGTACGTATGTACGTATGTATCTAGGTATGTGTGTCCGTGTATGAATGAATGTATGTACGTATGCATGCCTGCTTGCATGTATGAAAGCATGCATGTATGTGAACGTGTGCGTCTGGATGTAGGTGTGCATGTACGTGTGCATGGATGTAGGTACGTATGTATGTGTGTATGCAGGCATGTGTACGAATGTATGTATGTATGCACGCACGGACGCACGTATGGATGGATGGATGGATGTATGCATTTCCGTATGTATGTATGTACCCATATACATATATATATATATGCTTTGCCAGAAACACCCTGGTGTTGGGGTCCACGCTGGCGAACGCATCAATATACACTTTCGGAGGTGCGCGCGCATGTGTTGGATCGGCTCTGGACCGCCCTACCTGCCGCGCGGAGCGCGCCAGGTGGCCGAGCTCGGGGCGCCGCCAGGCAGGCGCCCAGCAGAACCAGGGGATTCGTGCGGAGCTCCGACGATTCATGCTTATGCCATGTGCTGTTCCCCGAGCTGACGGACCGCCCCGGATAATAAATCACCCCACCGTCGTCGTCGTCGTCGTCGTCGTCGTCGTCGTCGTCGTCGTCGTCGTCGTCGTCGTCGTCGTCGTCGTCGTCGTCGTCGTCGTCGTCGTCGTCGTCGTCGTCGTCCGTCGTCGTCGTCGTCCGTCGTCGTCGTCGTCGTCGTCGTCGTCCGTCGTCGTCGTCCGTCGTGGTCGTCGTCGTCGTCGTCCGTGTCTTCGTGCGGCGACGACGACCTCCTCGGTCCTCGTCGTGCGTCCCACGCACGACTTTGGCATCCCCCGGGTGTTGTTATCGGACGCAGTGGTTGGACCATCAAGCTGACACTCGCAACACCGCTGCGGACACGCGCGCCTGGACCCAGCCGAGACCAGACGCGTGAGGCCGCCGATGTCCGATCCCTCCTGCGCACGGGAGGTGCTGAGGCTGCGGCGCCTTCATCTCTTCGACGGACATGTCCCGGAACGTGCCGCCGCTGCCCGTCAGGACAATCTTCTTGACGCCGTTCTTCGGCACGCCCTGCATGCACTGGAAGATCGCCGAGTGCTCCGAGTCGACGGGGAGCATGTTCACGCCATACTGGCAAGCAAGCGCGAAGGGGAGGCACGGAGGGGCTCCTCCTCCTCCATCTCCTCCATCTCCTCCATCTCGTCCCCCCTCCATGTCCTTCCTCCTCCTCCTCCTCCTCCTCCACCTCAAGGGAGAAGAGGGAAAGTGAGGGGGTGGGAGAGAGGAAGGAGGGGGGTAGCGACGAGGGATGAGAGGGGAGGGAGACGAGCCAGGCGCGCTCACGACGCGCCTAGTTAGCATACCAGTCCTCCCGCCGATCCCCTCCTGCTGCGCCAGACCTCCGCTTCTGTTCGCGGTTCGCGGCGTCCAGTGTCCAGTGCAGCAGCAGCAGCAGCAGCAGCAGCAGCCGATCCCTTCTGATGCGTCGGGCCCATGAATGCTTCTGTTCGCGGCGCCCGGCGCCCAGCGCAGCAGCCGCAGCCGACCCCTTGGCGTGCCCAGTGTCGCACCTGCCCTGCCCAGACATCCGACGCCCTGCATGTCTCGATGCGGGGCCTCTGGAAGTCCGAACCCTTCCCCGTGGGCCGGCTCTCCGTCCTGAGTCGTTCGTCGACGCCATCCTGGGGCCCGGCGAGGGCCCCCGGAGGCCGATAACCATGGCAAACCTCCGCTCGATCGAGATCCTCGAAACGGTGGTGGGAAAACCACAAGGTACCCATACCGCTACAGCCACAAGAAGCCTTCCTCAAGAAGCCCAACCCTGAGACCCCAAGACGTTCATGGACTTCTGGTGGAAAGGTCACGCTTTCCATACCCAAACCATGGAGACCCAAGAAACCCAGGGCACCCTGGAGGCAAGCAGGGTGCGTCTTGGCCTGGGCTTCCGGGGTACAACATGGACAAGCAGCGGTCGCACAAAACGCAAGAACCGCTGGGGATGGTGCAGCCCTCGCCGTCGTCGTCGTCGTCGCCGTCGCCGTCGTTGTTCGTTTTCTTGGCATGGGTTTCTTGGACGCCCGAAAACGGTACGGATAAAATGGGTACAGTGCACAGCAACAAATGTGGTCCCAAACCAACAGCGGCCGCTGTTGGGCAGGCGGCCTTCTGCCTTGAACGGACACAGGCCGCGGCGGCGCGGACAGCGAGCCCTGTTCAAAATGGACAGGAACTGATGTTGGGCATTGTATAGAGGCCTCCTAGATGGGGTCGGAGTAGATGGGGTCGGAGGATCTCCCCGCATCGCTGATACATCGGCGATGCATCGCCGATGCATCGGCGATGCATCGGCGATGCACTGGAGACGTCGGCGATGCATCGGCGACGTCGGCGTGAATGAAATTGGGCCCCAAATCGAGCCGCATCGCCGATGCATCGGCGATGCGGCGCGATCCTCCGACCCCATCTACTCCGACCCCATCTAGGAGGCCTAGATTGTACCCATTCTTTCCGTACCCATTTCGGTCGACCCGAGGTTTCCACTGCACTCCCCGCTGCTCCCCGGACCTCTCCCGGGGCGCGCTCCGGCCAGCCTCTCGAGGCGGGCCCCGCGGCGGCGCGGCGAGGGGCCTCTCCCGGGGGAGGCCCGAGAGGGGGCGACGGCGATAGGGAAAGGCAGCTCTGCCTCCGCTGACCTCCCTCGAGGGAGAGGAGGAGGAGGAGGAGGAGGAGGAGGAGGAGGAGGAGGAGGAGGAGGAGGAGGAGGAGGAGGCGGAGGTGAGGAGGAGGAAGGAGGGAGGTCGTACACTGGGCCCAAGAAGGGCGACGGCGAGGGAAGGGTAGTGGCCAATGGGTGGCTCTCCGCATCTGACCTCCCTCGAAAAAAAAAAAAAAAAAGACCACAAAAGAAAAAAAAGAAATAAAAAAAAAAAAAACAAAAAGAAAGGAAGGCACGAAAAAAAGGAGGAAGGAGGAGGAGGAGGATGAGGAGGAGGAGGAGGAGGAGGTCGTAACCTGGCCCAAGAGGGCGACGGCGAGGGAAGGGCAATGGCATGGGTGGCTCTTCCTCCTCTGACCTCCCTCCCCTTGGCGTTCGGGTGGTAGCCCGGCCCAAGAGGCTGACCTCCCTCCCCTTGGTGTTCGGGTCGTAGCTCGGCTCTCCGGCCGCCATTCGGGACGATTCGGGGAACCCTGCAGCGCTTTCGGCGAGGCGCAGCGGCTGGAAGGCACCCCGATGCTGAACAGCCGCCAGGAACAGACGAAAACGAACGCAAACCTCGAGCTCTGACCTCCCACGTCCTCGACGACTCCCTCGCCCGCTGTGTGAGAGAGAAATCCTGGAGGCCTCGCGCGGCACCTTGGGACCCAACTCACGTCGGATCCAGGACGGATCCGCGTCGGACCCACGTCTGACTTGCATCGAGGAGGAGGAGGAGGAGGAGGAGGAGGAGGAGGAGGAGGAGGAAGGAGGAGGAGGAGGAGGAGGAAGAGGGGGGGGAGGGAGGAGGAGGAGGAAGAAGAGGGGGAGGAGGGAGGAGGAGGAGGGTGGAGGAGGAGGAGGAGGAGGAGGAGGGTGAGGATGAGGGTGGAGGGGGAGAGGAGGAGGGAGGGAGAGGGGGGGAGGAGGAGGAGGAGGGGAGGAGGAGGAGGATGAGGAGGAGGGAGGAAGGAAGGAGGAGGAGGAGAGGAGGAGGGGGAGGAGGAGGAGAGGAAGGAGGAGGAAGGAGGAGGGAGGAGGAGGAGAGGGAGGAGGAGGAGGAGGAAGAGACCCTGCGCCAGAACACGCGCCGCGCCGGGGACGTGTCGACCCCCAGCCCGAGGGAGCCGGCCGACGTGCGGAGGCCGCAGGCCTCGAGGCCTCCGACCTCCGGCGTCGCGGGCCTCTGGCCCCGGCGCGCTGCGCGAGGCGGGAGGCCCACAGAGCAGGCTGGAGGGGTTGGATGTCCTGCCGCGCCTCCTCCTGCTCCTCCTCCGCCTCCTCCTCCTCCCCCTGCCTTTCCCATCCTCCTCTCCTTCCTCCTCCTCCTCCGCCTCCTCCTCCTCCCCCCTCTCCTCCTCCTCCTCCTCCCCCTCCTCCTCCTCCTCCTCCCCCTCCTCCTCCTCCCCCTCCTCCTCCTCCTCCTCCTCCTCCTCCTCCTCCTCCTCCTCCTCCTCCTCCTCCTCCTCCTCCTCCTCCTCCCTGGAGGCCCCGCACGTCAGGATTGGCTGGGCAGAGTTTGACCCTCGCCTCACCGCTGTCGCTGATGCCAGCCTCGTCTTTGGCGCCCCTCGGCGCACGTTGCCTTCGTCGCCTCTCCGGAGCCCCCCGCTCCCTTGCTTCGCTTCCCCTCGAGTCTCGCGCGGGGGTGCAGGCGGGGAAAAGAGGCCCCCCGAGGCGCCGAGTGTCCTCAGCAGACCCCCCCAGGACACCCCTCGAGGGGCATCCAGGACGCCCCGAGCATGGATCGGTCGCCGAGCAAACAGCTTCCCACGCGTGCGTCACACTCCTGGGGAGCGGCCCCTGATGCGCCGCCGGCGTCCTCGAGAAGCACGGTGCTGGAACCACAAAGCAGCAGGAGACAGACATGGACAAAAACTCCGTGATGCCCCTGCAGTGGGCCGCTGCTCTGCCAGCGGCCCCTCGCGAGCCTCCGCGGGGCAGACGCCTTTCAGAGGCCAAGATGGGCCCAAAACAACCTACACCCTGCGAAATGCTTAAGAAATCATGGGTTAAGAAACTCAGAGTCTCAGAACTCCAATAAAAACCCAGAACTTCTATCACAATCTTGGGATGTACATGGAAACGTTAAGAATAATCGAGACTCTGGACGAAAACTTAGGTTTTCTTAAGCATCGCCTAAGGTGTACGACGATCCAGAAGAGTCCCAAGAGCACAAAACAGATCTCAAGGCTCCCCAGACGCTTCCAGAGTCCCCCGTGGTGCACCCGCCCGGTGCCCCCGCCAAGTCTTGAAAGATTGTAGCGCCCTCGCCTTCTCGGGCGTCTCAACACTCCAAGACAGCCCAAGAGGCCCTCAAAGTCGCCCCAGAACGGCCCAGGAGGCCCCCAAGAGGGCCCCCCAGAGTCCTAAGAGGGCCCCATGACAGGCCCCAGAGGGTGAAAGCGAAGAGGCACTCGGAGCCCTTCCCCCAAGTCTTGCCCCCAAAACGCTTCATACAGCTCCAGGAGGCCCCCCAAGGACTCCCGAGAGGCTCCCAGAATGCCCCACGTCCCCAGGAAGCGCCAAGAAGCTCCCACAATGCCTCCGAGGGGCGCCAAGAAGCTTTCTCAAGGGCGGCCCAGGAGGCTCAAACAAGACGTCCGAAGCGAACCATTCGCCCTGCAACTCCGCGCCGACGCGTGCGTCAAACTCCTGGGGAGCGGCCGGTGATGCGCCGCCAGCGCACTCGATAAACAAAACTTGGAAAATAACTGGAAGCATACATGAGCGTCGATCAAAAGCGGGTCTCATGCGAGATGACGTAGCGACCTTGCGCCGAAGCTTGCGCGGGCCGCCGGCGCGGCACGCCACATTGGAGACGAGGGCGCTTACGCGCAAACTTACGCGGGCAGCTTACCCAGACATGTCGATGTCCTGATTTTTTCAAAGCGCGGTCCCCAGAAGTCCCGGACCCCAGGGCCGGTTCTCATCCCGAGGCGCTGTTGACGGTCCCGGGGCCCGGCGAGGGCCTCCGGAGGCCGAAGGCGATGGAAAACCTCCGTCCTGATTTTTGTCAGGACGTCGCACGTCTGGGTACGCGCCACTTTCGGCGCGAAAGCGTCCCCGTTGCCTGGCGTCGCTCACACGGATTGCTCACCTTGTGGAGCATCTGGAGACCACACACGCTGGGCACTCAGGCGGAGGGCCAGCGTGCCTCTGCGCACACACCTGGGCCGAAAGCGCTGGAAAGACGTGCGGCAACGTGGATCCAGCTCTCGCGCCCAGGCCTGCCGCGTCGGCCTCCTGAAAGGAGGAGGCGAGGAGGAGGAGGACGAGGAGGAGGAGGCGAGGGAGGAGAAGGAGGAGGAGGCGGAGGAGGAGGAGGAGGAGGAGGAGGAGGAGGGGGAGTAGGAGGTGTCTCTCCTCCCTCCCTCCCTCCTGCCTGTCTGTCGGGCTTCTTGTTCCTGATCTTCCACATGTTGTTCTACTCCCCCAGGGGTGGCCGACCGGGCCCCTCTGGGGGAAGCGGCAGCGTGCGAAGCACCCTCATGCCATCGGTCAGCGTGCGAAGCGCCCTCGTGATGTGCAGCCCGAAGCGGTCAGGGGCACGTGTGCGTCAGCGCTCACAGAGGCCTTGCTGGGAGGAGTTGGAGAAGGAGTTGGAGGAGGAGGAGGAAGAGGAGGAAGAGGAGGAGGAGGAGGCGGAGGTGGAGGCGGAGAAAGGGGAGGCTGAAGAGGAGGAGGAGGAGGAGGCGGAGGAGGAGGACGAGGAAGGGAGGAGGAGGAGGAAGGAGGGAGGAGGAGGGAGAGGTGGAGGAGGAGAGGAGGACCGAGGAGGAGGAGGAGGAGGACGAGGAGGAGGAGGAGGAGGAGGAGGAGGAGGAGGAGGAGAAGCCTTCACCAGGCACTGCAGGAGGAGAGGATGACGAGACGAGGCGGAGAGGAGAAGCTCGGGAGACGCTGCAGCCCGAGGCCGACGGTCCTGCTCGAACATCGGCGCGATCACGGGGCCGCCAGCGATCAGGGTCTCCTTGTTCGCCAAGGCGATGTCCTCGAGAGGCCCGGCGTTTTGGAAGAGCAGCGTTGGGCCCTCGCCCGGAGTACGATCACGATGACACGAGGAGGAGGCAGAGGGAGGAGCTTGGCAGAGGAGACGAAACCATTCTCGAACTCATCCCCCTTACCTCTCCTGCTCCTTCAGCCTCTCCTGCTGCTCCTCCTCCTCTGTGAGTATGATTGTTAATAATAGTATGATTATCCTTATTCTCCTCCTTCTCTGCCTCCTGCCCCTACTCCTCCTGCTCCTCCTCCTCCGTCTCCTCCTCCTCCTCCTCCTCCTCCTCCTCCTCCTCCTCCTCCTCCTCATCATCATCATCCTCATCCTCATCCTCATCCTCATCCTCCTCCTCCTCCTCCTCCTCCTCCTCTTGCCGTCGCTCGGACGTCCATTCCCCGTACAGGGTTATGTTTCTTGTGTTCTGTTGATCGATGATGCAGGATGCTCCTCGATGGTCCTCGCCGAGAAAAATGCACACGTCCGAGCGAGGTTAAGAGGAGGCAGAGGGAGGAGCTCGAGTCTCCTCTCCCCCTAGTACTTCCCTGCTCTGCCTGCCCCCTCCCCGGGCACAATGTCAAGAAGGATGGACTCTGATTACACGTTGCCGCACGATCACAGATCGTGCCGAACGCGCGCTTCGTGTTTTGCTCTCAGTCTCTAGGCCGACTCGATGGTACACTCGGACCTAGGACAAAAGAACAGCCATCAAGAACACGATACCATCCGTCGGACAAAACACACAGATCACCCAAGGGTACCCTCCCCAGGATGCACAAGAACATCCTACAATCACGAAAACCTTTAGGGTATCCTCCCCGAGATGACCTCGACCTTGTACCTCGGTCCGACTGTAGGCCGGTAGACGGCGGCGGGATGGGCCGAAGGCCATTCGATAGACTTCCGGGGCTCCGCGCGGGTCTCTGGCATCGGCGCTGCCCCCCCCTCCTTGGCGCGCGGAGCGCGCCAGGAGCGGGGCGCCGCCGGAGGCACCGCCAGAGGCGGCGCAGCGCCGATCGCCGAGGAGTCCGCGCGGGCCTCCGCAAGCTGAGGCTTGCGGCCTGCGGTCGGACCTGGGCCAGGCGAGCAGCGTTCCAGAGCGCGCGGCCCTCCGCCAGCCAGGATGCACAAGAGCATCCGAAGCAAGCACGAAGAGCATGCGGATACCCTCCCCGAGCCGACCTCGCTCTTACGCCTCGGTCCGACCGCATACAGTTTAAAGAGCATTCGGGAACCCTCCCCAAACCGACCTCGACCTTACCCCTCGGCCCGGCCGTGTGCGGTTCAGGTGCTTGGTGCCTCGGCCGAGATCGCTCAAGAGAGCCCCACGATGGCGCCGAGAGACGCGATCTCGGACTCAAAGAGGGGGGAGTGGGGGGCGCGTCGGCGCCTCTCCTTTCGGGGATCTCCTGGACCCGGGTCCATCCAGACCGGGGTCGGTCAGGCCTTGCAGAATCCTGCAAGATCCTGCACCCATACCCGGGTCAACGCGAAGGATCCTGCAGGATCCTGCAGGATCCTGCACCCAGACGCGGCTCCTTGCTGTCGATCGACCTCCGCGGTCCCCGCGGCCCCCGAGAGGGGCCCAAAAGGAGCCCCGAAGGCCTGCCGAGGGGCCCCGGCGGCGCCCAGACACGGCCCTTCAAGAGGACTTCGAGAACGCCCAGCTCGAGAGATCAGCGACGGCCTTTCTGGTTGACTCCTGGGTCTACACCCTGCGAAATGCTGAAGAAATCATGGGTTAAGAAATTCATAGTCTCAGAAATTGAATAAAACCCAGAACTTCTATCAAAATCTTGGGATTTACATTGAAACGTTAAGAAAAATCGAGACTCTGGCCGAAAACTTAAGTTTTCTTCAGCATCGCCTAAGGTGTACTCAGGCTGATTCCGAGCTTCATCTTCACAGCTGCCCCCCTCTCTGCTGCACTGCAGGCTCCTGCGCTTCCCGGGCAATGACAACTCGCCCAGGGATCGTTTCTGGACAGGCTGGTGGATATTCGCGAAACGTCGTCGACACGTACGTTCGACACTTCTCGATCGAGGAGTGGCGCTTACTTTGACAACACGACAAGGAATATTGCCAGGTGTTGGCCAAGGCCTCTTCCCTCCCTGATTGGCTTGGCCAGCGTCCTTGCCAGCTTTGATGGCCTCTATGGTGGGTATCAGGCCAGCGCAGCCGACGATGCCAGTGACGATGGTCTTCGCTTCTTCGAAGCAGGCCACGGCAACCTGCCCGTCCTGGCAGCCAAAGGAGGGGGGCGGGGGAGGGAGAAGAGGGGACGGAGAAACAAAGAGAAAGGAGGACGGAATGAAGGCGAGGAGGAGGGAGTCGTCCCCCTCCGCGTCCGCCTCGTCGTCACCCACATGTTCGATAAGCGAATGCAGCACCGACGAGAATTAGACTCCTCCTTGTACTCCTCATGCTGCTCTCATTCATGTTCCTCCTGCTGTTGATGTTTCTTCTCCTCCTCCCTCCTCCTCCTCCTCCTCCTCCTCCTCCTCCTCCTCATCATCCTCCTCCTCCACCTCATCCTTCTCCTCGTCATCGTCCTTCTCCGCCATCTCCTCTACCTCCCCCCCATCCTGCTGCGCAAGACGTCGAGCGCCAGATCAGCCCACGTCCGATGTTCATCCAAGACCGTCAGTAGGGGGCTTCTGGAAACCAAAATGGTACTCGATACCGCTACCTTTCCCCGCAACCTCTCCTGGGGTGCCGTTCTAAGCAGTTTCGAAGCGAATCCCGCTGTAGCGACGAGGGCCTCCCGAGGAGGCCAACAAAAACGATGACGAGGGAAGGGCAGCGTACGGGTACCTCTTTCCACCCCTTTCTGATCCAGGATCATATAATTGGCACCTCCGAGCGGTGCTCAGCGCCACCGATGCCACCAGAATGTCTCGACTTCCTTCCCCCCCCTCCTCCTGCCCCTCCCTCCTCCTCCTTCTCCACCGCCTTCCTCCTCCGCCTCCTCCTCCTCCTCCTCCTCCTCCCCCTCCTCCTCCTCCTCCTCCTCCTCCTCCTCCTCCTCCTCCTCCTCCTCCTCCTCCTCCTCCTCCTCCGCCTCCTCCTCCTTCTCCGCCTCCCCCTCCGCCTCCTCCTCCGCCTCGTCCTCCTCCTCTTGGACCGCCTGGGCTCCGCGCCCGCGCCCCGAGGGAGACGAAGGAGGGGAGCAGGGCTCGGACCTGCACGGTGCTCCTCGCTTTCGCTGTGCAAGACGACGCCGACAACGACGAAGCCAGGACGACGACGACGACGACAACGACGACGACGACGACGATTACGACGACGACGATTACGATTAGGATTACGATTACGACTAAGACAACGACGACGACGACGACGACGACGACGACGACGACGACGACGACGACGGCGACGACGACGACGACGACGACGACGACGACGACGACGACGACGGCGGCGGCGGCGGCGGCGGCGGCGGCGGCGGCGGCGGCGGCGACGACGGCGACGACGACGACTGACGCATCGAGACGCCCGCCTGAGCTGCAGGCGGGGGAGCAGACGAGGCCAGGACGAGGGTTAATTCGGATAAGAACAAGTCGAGAACCTCCGAGATCCGGCGGCTATGGAGGATGTCTCAGGCGCCGCGGCCTTTTCAGAGCGTTCCGGAACGCTCTGGAACAAATGTGCCCTCGCCCTAGACTCAGGTCGGGCATGTCCCCCTACAGGGGGAATGTCGGCGAAAAATAAGGAATGCTCAGAAAGTACCCCCCAAATGGGCAAGAATAGTCTAAAAATCTTCCCCTGACTATTTTTCCCAACCATCCTGTGGTGTTGGGTCCTCGCTTTGAAGAAACAGCGCCCCGCGTCCCACCTCCTCTCCTCCTCCTCCTCTCTCCTCTCTCCTCCTCCTCTCCTCCCACCTCCTCCTCCTCCACACGTTTCGTGGCCCCATAGGGAGCTCCACCGAAGGCCCCATGGCTGCCGTCCGCATGCGTCCCGCACACCCATTTCGGCACACCCCTCACACGTTTCGTGGCCCCATAGGGAGCTCCACCGAAGGCCCCAGTGGCGGCGCTCACATGCGCATGCGTTCCGCACACCCATTTCGGTAGTGCAACAAGACCCCTCACACGCTTCGTGGCCCCTAAGGGAGCTCCACCGAAGGCCCCATGGCTGGCCGTCCCGCATGCGTCCCGCACACCACCCATTTTTCGGCCCCACACCCCTCACACGTTTCGTGGCCCCACAGGGAGCTCCACCGAATGCCCCTCAGTGCTGCCGTCCGCCATGCGTTCCCGCACACTCCATAAGTCGGCATCACCCCTCACTGAACGTTTCCGTGGCCCCACAGGGAGCTCCCCAAGGCCCATGGCTGCCGTCCGCATGCGTCCCGCACACCCATATTCGGCACACCCCTCACACGTTTACGTGGCCCCACAGGGAGCGCCACCGAGGCCCCAGTGCTGCCGTCCGCATGCTCCCCGCACACACCATTTCGAGCACACGCCCTCCACGCTTCGTGGCCCCATAGGGAGCGCACACCGGAAGGCCCCATGGCTGCCGTCCGCATGCGTCCCGCACACCCATTTCGGCACCCCCTCACACGTTTCGTGGCCCCACAGGGAGCTCCACCGAAGGCCCCAGTGCTGCTGTCCGCATGCGTCCCGCACACCCATTTCGGCACACCCCTCACACGTTTCGTGGCCCCATAGGGAGCTCCACCGAGGGCCCCCGTGGCTGCGTTCGCATGACGGCACCGCACCCATTTCGGCACACACCCCTCACACGCTTCGTGGCCCCATAAGGAGCCCCACCGAGGGCTCCAATGGCTGCGTTCGCATGCGTGTCCCGACAGGTTCAAGCGTGGCTCCACTTCAACACGTTTCGTGGCCCCATGGGGAGGCTCACCGAAGGCCCCATGGCTGCCGTCCGCATGCGTCCCGCACACCCATTTCGGCACACCCCTCACACGTTTCGTGGCCCCACAGGGAGCTCCACCGAAGGCCCCAGTGCTGCCGTCCGCATGCGTCCCGCACACCCATTTCGGCACACCCCTCACACGTTTCGTGGCCCCATAGGGAGCTCCACCGAAGGCCCCAGCTGCCGTCCGCATGGGTCCCGCACACCCATTTCGGCACACCCCTCACACGTTTCGTGGCCCCACAGGGAGCTCCACCGAAGGCCCCAGTGCTGCCGTCCGCACGCGTCCCGCACGCCCATTTCGGCACACCCCTCACACGTTTCGTGGCCCCATAGGGAGCTCCACCGAAGGCCCCATGGCTGCCGTCCGCATGCGTCCCGCACACCCATTTCGGCACACCCCTCACACGTTTCGTGGCCCCACAGGGAGCTCCACCGAAAGGCCCCAGTGCTGCCGTCCGCATGCGTCCCGCACACCCATTTCGGCACACCCCTCACACGTTTCGTGGCCCCATAGGGAGCTCCACCGAAGGCCCCATGGGTGCCGTCCGCATGCGTCCCGCACACCCATTTCGGCACACCCCTCACACGTTTCGTGGCCCCACAGGGAGCTCCACCGAAGGCCCCAGTGCTGCCGTCCGCGTGCGTCCCGCACACCCATTTCGGCACACCCCTCACACGTTTCGTGGCCCCATAGGTAGCTCAACCGAAGGCCCCATGGCTGCCGTCCGCATGCGTCCCGCACACCCATTTCGGCACACCCCTCACACGTTTCGTGGCCCCACAGGGAGCCCCACCGAAGGCCCCAGTGCTGCCGTCCGCATGCGTCCCGCACACCAGGTGTGTGGCGTGCCGACATGGGCGTCGCGGCGCGCGGGCGCTGCCGTCGGGGTTCCGAGGGAAGCCCCCTGCAGAGGCGACGCTCAGAGTCACGAGTACCGAGAGTCACGCAGACCCAAACTGTTCACAGTCGTATACATACATTTACACTGGGCGTATCCATGCACGCATTCATGCGAATAGAATCAATTGCGCGCAGATTCATTCATAATCAGACTCGCTCGCGATCCGACTCGCACGCGCTCAAGCTTTCATATTCGGACCTATCGTCTTCGTTCGTATTGTGTACACTGCCACGCATTTCGGCACACCCCTCATACGGCTCGTGGCCCCATAGGGAGCGCCACCGAAGAAGATATTCACAATTGCGGTACTCTCAACTGCATATGGTTGGGTCCTTCGCCAGTCTAATTTACTATTTTTGGATATTCCTCCTGTAAGGTTGTGGATGCCACGACAATGGACACCCTAACAGTCCTACCATCTAATGAAACATGTGTTTAAAATGTCGGAAGATGTCCTGGAAATGTTTTTACAAAACTGCTTTTACATGTTTAAAGCAATTTGAAAACATCTTCTAGACATCTGGAAATTATTTGGCAACATGCTTCCTCTCCATTGACCGTCCTCCACAACTGTAAGGGAACAGGCCCGACCTAAGCCCAGACCCGCCCGGTCTGGGCTTCCCTCGCTGTGCCTTCGTGCCGCCTCTGCTGCAAAGGCGGGGTCGAAGCGAGATAGTGGCCAACGGGAGCGCCAGAACACCGTGCCGGTCGAGCCCTGGGGAGGGGGAGAGGAAGGGGATAACGTTACGTCGGGCGTGTCCCTCTACAGGAGGAAGATTCACATATATATATATATATATATATATATAAATAAATAAATAAAAAAGTATGGGGACGATGTGTTTGACTATGTTTGCCCATTTGGGGGGGCATTTCTTGAGTATTGCCGATTTTTCGCCCAACGTCCCCCGGTAGGGGGACGTGCCCGACCTGACGGTCGAGCCCCGGGGAGGGGGAGCGGAGGGAGCTAGATGGAGGGGAGCGGAGGGAGCTAGCGGGGAGCGCAGGGAGGGTGCCTCGATTTCTGCAGTCGGCCTCTCCGTCTGTTCGGGGAGGCGCAAGACGGAAGTCGGGGGACCTCGGGTCGACCTGCTGGGGCCATCACGAAAACGACGAGACCGGGTCTGAGAGTTGGCGCGAGACCAGCGAGAAAACGAAACTGGACGACGAGGCCAGGTCTTAGGCCAGTGTTTTGAGCGCGAAAGCGAGCGAGACCTGCAACACTTCCCACAGACTGGACCGTCAAACTCCAGGACGCGCTCGTCAAGAAGAGTCGGCGAGCCCGAGGTCCGACGCACTCGCGTCTTACGTTTCCTCGACATGTTCCCACACCCGCGGTCGCCTGAAGCGGAAGGGGGGGGTCATGCAAGCAGAAAGGTCGCTGCGGGCCGCAATCGGAACTATGAGGCTTCTGAGGCTAACTCGCCTGTAAATCACCCGTAGCGATGTGGCGCGCCTGAGTACTAGCCAACAGCCAGCCTGGCGTGGGAACTCTATACTTGTGATCCTGCTGGGGATTTAGGCACCCCTATCGAATCGCAAGCCGAGGGAAAGACACGGTGCTCAGCTCAGCAACGCGATCGCCCTGTGGGCGTCCGTGACGAGGACCCACGCGGCGCTGTGGATCTTCCACGCGATCGCGGCGGCCTCCTGGACAGCTGCTGCGCTCGCGTCGCTCTGCTCCGATCCCATCTCCTCGCCCGAGGCGCTGGACTGCATCATCGAGACGTGCAGCCCCTCGGCGGCGCAGAATCCGCCGTGCGTTGGGCCGCGCCCCCGCAGCTCCACCAGGGCGGCCCGCCTCGAGCGAGCGCCGCCGCGACTCCGGCCCGTGCCGGGAGACTCCGAGAAGTCCCCGGGGTCCGCACCGTCAGCCCTCTGGACCAGGAGAAGCGTGCGCTGGTCGATCAGCCTGCCGTTGCCGGGGGAGCCGTGGAGGCCGTCGAGGAACTCGGCGAAGGCCCTGTAGAAGAAGTGCGCCAGCACGTCCTGCCGCTGCATGAAGGCGTCCAGGTCCGAGGCCAGGCCCCCCGCGCCGCTCGGCTCGTGCACAAGGCCACCGCCTGAGCGGATCGAGCTGTTGTCCAGCATGGAGTACAGCCTGCCTCGAGGAGGAGGAGGCATGGGAGGAGGAAGAGGAGGAGGCATGGGAGGAGGAGGAGGAGGAGGA
>CAUYUJ010018033.1:174039-184039 GCA_963575745.1 Prorocentrum cordatum
GCGAAGAGGGTGGCCTTGTAACGAGGCGGCGCACTTATTTGAAGGCAGGGGCCTTCTCAGAAAAGCATGGAAGCGTCTAAGTAGGCTCCCTAGAAGCCGAGAGGGTTTCTGAGAGGGCCCCTGCCTTCTTAGAAGATCCCCCGCCTTCCGAGACGGCCGTCCCCGTCGGGCTGCCTCCTTGTGCGCGCCGCCAGCCCACACAGGAGGAGGAACACAAGGACGAGGAAGATGATGATGATGATGATGATGATGATGATGATGATGATGATGATGATGATGATGATGATGATGATGCTATGATGATGATGAGGAGGAAGGAGGAGGAGGAGGAGGAGGAGGAGGAAGAGGAGGAGGGGGAGGAGGAGGAGGAGGAGGAGGAGGAGGAGGAGGAGAAGGAGGAGGACGAGGAGGAGGAGGAGGAGGAGGTGCACGTCAGCATGGAGGCCTTACGAGGCTCCGCTGGAATCGAGCAGGAAAAAAAAAAAAAAAACGCAGGTTCGGTTGAACAAGACATCGTCGAGCGGTGCTGCGGCCTCCCGGGAGCACCGGCCCCCCCCAGACAGCACCAGCCAGACAAGTCGGGCTTGCACCCTCGTGCCTTGCTGGGCTCCGGGCGAGAATCGGCACCCTCTCCCCGAACCTCGTCAGGGCCACCGACAAGGGGAGGAGGGCGGTGGCTACAGGAGGAGGGGGTGGAGGAGGAGAGAGAGATAATAACGGAGGAAAATGGCGAGGTACTGTTAAAAACCCCCCAAATGGGGTCGGACTCAATGGGGTCGGAAAATTGCGCCACATCGCCGGTGCATCGTCGATGCACCGTCGACGTCGGCGATGCATCGGAGACGTCGGCGTGGAGCGAATCGGGCTCCACATCGAGCCGCACCGCCGATGCATCGGCGATGCGGCGCGACCCTCCGACCCCATCCACTCCGACCCCATCTGGGAGGCCTAAAACAGTAGGACAGGTCCAGCGAGTTCTCCAGGTCCGCGAGCCGGTCCCGCCTGCCGCCACCGCCGCCCAGCTGCAGCAGGGTCGCGGGATCCTGCCCGCCGCCCCTGTGCACCTCTGGCTCCCCGTGCTTCGCCCCCGCCAGGCTCTCCTCGGGGCGCACAAGGATCATTACAGGCGTGCTAGATGGGGTCCGAGTAGATGGGGCCGGAGGATCGCGCCGCATCGCCGACGCATTGCAGATGCATCGACGATGCATCGGCGATGCACCGTCGACGTCTCGGGGATGCGTCAGCGACGTCGGCGTAAAAAAAAACGGGCTCCACATGGAGCTGCATCGCCGATGCGTCGGCGTCGCGGCGCGATCCCCCGACCCCATCTACTCGGACCCCATCTAGGAGGCCTAGAAACATGCTGGCACGATTAATCGACGGCGAGCGACGGGGAAGCGAGAAGTAAAAGGCCTTCTCGGAAGGCGGCGGGGCTCCTCAAAAACATCCGCGCCTCCTGAGAAAGGCTCCGGGTCTTCGAAGAAGGCCTAAAAAACTCCTCGAAAGACCGGGGCGCTTCCGACTCTTCCGAGACGGCCCGCCCCTTTTCACTTCCGCTTGGGCTCGCCGCCGCTTCCTCCGACCGCCAGCATCTCCGAGAAGGTGGCAAAGGAGGAGCAGGAGCAGGAGCAGGAGGAGGAGGAGAGGAGAGGAGGAGGAGGAGGAGGAGGAGGAGGAGGAGGGAGGAGGGAGAGGGAGGAGGGAGGAGGAGGAGAGGAGGAGGGAGGAGGGAGGACGGGGGAGGGGGAGGAGGAGGAGGAGGAGGAGGAGGAGGAGGAGGAGGAGGAGGAGGAGGAGGAGAGGAGGAGGAGGAGGAGGAGGAGGAGGAGGAGAAGGGAGGAGGAGGAGGAGGAGGGAGGAGGAGGAAGAGGAGGAGGAGGAGAAGGACGGGGGGGAAGAGGAAGAGGGAGGAAGGAGGAGGAAGAGGAGGAGGAGGAGGAGAAGCAGGAGGAGGAAACGGCGGCAGACGATGGCAGCGTCGTGAAAACGCGCTCAACTCTGAAAAAACTCTGTTGCGAGGAGCCCGGGACATGTGCAAAAGTGAGGGCCCAGGTCAAGTAGCAGAGTCAAACTTGAAAGAAAGCTGGCCACACGAGGGCGCCAACCGCCTGTCGACGCGACTTGGATTCAGCTCCATCGGCTGCGATCCCGGCCAGCTGTTGTGCTGCGAGGACTGGGGCAGGAGGCGGGGGAGGAGGAGGGGCCGAAAGAGGCGAAGCGGGGAGGAAGGAGGGGGAGGAGAAGCAGGAGGAGGAGGAGGAGGAGGAGGAGGAGGAGGAGGAGGAGGAGGAGGAGGAGGAGGAGGAGGAGGAGGAGGAGGAGGAGGAGGAGGAGGAGGAGAGGAGGAGGAGGAGGAGGAGGAGGAGGAGGAAAGAGGAGGAAGAGGAGGAAGAGGAGGAGGAGGGAGGAGGGAGGAGGGAGGAGGGAGGAGGGAGGAGGGAGGAGGGAGGAAGGAGGAGGAGGAGGAGGAGGAGGAGGAGGAGGAGGAGAAGGGCTGGGCAAGGGGGCGGGGCGGCTGCCTACTGCGGCCGCCCGCGTGCATTCAAGGTTCCCGCGGCGGGGGTTTGCTGGGCCCCTCGGCCGGGGAGGGGGGAGGGGCGAGCAGGAGGCGAGAGCGGGAGAGGACTCCAAGTGTTCGCCGCGGGATCACCGCGCTCCCTGGACGTCGTGGTGCACTGTCCGAAATCGGGTGTTTCCCAAAACTCCTCCGATTACGCTACCCTGAAATCTGACAATCCCGCGCCAGCAATATCCCCCCCCCCCTCCTCAGGGGCCACATCCGAGGCGGGAGGAGGAGGTGGGACATCTCCTTCCTCTGATGGCCATGCACTCAGTACCACGTCGCGCATAGCCCGTGCGGGGGCGCCGCACTTTTTGTCGGGGTGCGTCTTTTTGGAGCTGGTCCTGAAAGTTCAGTTATCTTCTCTTGCCTAGCAGCGTGGTGTGTATTCCTTGTCGTGGCAACGCCTCCCCCCGTTGACGGCAGTGAGATGCTGAGACATCTTGGGGGGCCTCGGAGCGAGAATCCTGGGGGGGGGGCTCTTCCGATCGTCTCCGGCGGTGCGTCCTGCAGCGTACTATGGTCAAAAGTCTATCATACTGGCAACTGGGCAACACTCCATTGATCTGAGCGGGAGCCATGCGAAACTGGAAACAGCCTGCGCTTCCCACACTGCTGGCTGAGGATGCTCAAGCCATGGGCACGCGCCTGCGCTGACATGCTCTGCCATGAGGAGGATGAAAGCGTGGAGGAGCTCATTCCCTATCTCGAGCTGGATCGCCTGCTTGCGGGTGCCCCATGGCACCCCCCAGTAGGGAGCGTGGGCCCTTGGCGGGGGGGGCCCCCGCCTTCCCAGCGGGCGGCGCTCCAAGTCTCACAGGGGGGGGGCCCTCCCGTGGCCCAGACTCTCCGTGCTCGGATGTGTCCGGCCCACATCTTGAAGGCATTGTGCCTCGTGATGTCGCATAGTATAAAACCGATCGTTATGTCGATGGAGAGCGCAGTGCGCATGACGTGCGTGCTCACGTTCATGTTGTCGATGTAGTGACGTATGTCAGCTGATCGTCTTCTCCCAGCGTGCATATTTAGTATATATATATATATACCTCAGACGTTGTATCCCCCATGGCACTTGCTGCGTAGCTGGTTCTCGAAAGTCCTGGGGTCGGAAGAGGTGGCATCTTTCCCATGCGGGGCCGAGGGCCTCCAAGGGCCGCGGGCCAGGTGGCTCGCACCAGACGTCGGTCATGGCCCGAAGGGTTTCAGGAGCAAGCTCGGAGCTGGATCATTGCAAAACTTCTCTGGCAGCGTGTTCCACCAAATGTTCGAAAATACCCAGGCTGATTCCCGCAGCATACCGTCGGCGCACTGTGCTGGGATAGCTGGGTGCGCCGCTCTCCACCGTCCATGGCCTGCCTGTCGCTGGCCCTGCCCGCGCTGGCGGTCTCTCTGCGCTGCCTCCTGCGCTGCAGAGGCAGATAGCTGCGTGCCGGGCATGAGGTGAGAGAGGCAGCATATTGCTGTATCGTGTCTTGCTGATCCCTGAGCTGCCGCCAGGATGCACGTTCTGTTGCGCGCGCGCGCTCATCGCGCCGCCGCGCCCCCCCCCCCCCCCCCCCCCCCCCCCCCCCCCCCCCCCCCCCCCCCCCCCCCCCCCCCCCCCCCCCCCCCCATGCGATGCTTCACCTGCGAGGCCATGGTATACGGCACAAGTGCAACATGGCGCTGGAGTGCTCATGCTTTGGTGAATGTCGTCGAGCACGGCGGACGCACGCAGGTGATTGGCGCGCCTTGTTCTGCAGCTCCCAGCGTGTGATCTGGGTGCGTAACTGGGAGAGGACAACCACTGGACTGCACAATTGGAAAGAAATCTCGTTCGGCCTTGCCAGCCAGCGTCGCCCACGCCTGCGCCCACGTCGATCCGCGTTGCGTGATCTTCACAATTTGTCTCCACGCCGTGATGGGGGGCTCGGGCACGCCCTTCCCCTGGCGCCAGATTTTGGCGCGGGCTGGGCAGATCACGAAATGTGCTGCGCGCCGAGCCTAGCCACTGCAAGTCATCTAAAACGCGGTCAACTCACGCGAGTTTCTTGGCATGGCGCGCGATGGAGGCGCGGCGTGCATGCGCTGGTATACCTAGAGGGAGAGCTGATCCATGATGGGGAACTCTGCCGAGTAATCGTAGCCCGTGCGCGCGTAATTTCATGTCCAGGTCGGGCCGCATGACTGTCGCGAGTACCTCCTGGTCAGGGGCCATCTGGTCATCGCGCCTGTGAAGACCTGCTGCTGCTGCACTATACCTTTTGTTTATGATGTTGTTGCGTAGTGTCTCCATGGCTCCATTCTCCGGATGGGCCCAAGTGCCTGCGTTGAAAAGTAAAGGAGGCGTGATCAGGGCGTCGACACATCGCATCTCGACGTCTGTCTGGCCCCCTCATGCAGCTCACTCTCGCCCTCGCTTTCCTTGTCGTTGGGCAGCTTGGAAACATGCCTGGCTGAAGGGTCCCTGCGCAGTGCCGGGAAAGCGCGTCTCCTTAGTGCTTGGGGGGACTGGGCGACCCCTGCAATCCTGCGCGCTACTTCAGGCCCCGACGCTCCTTTTCCGTCCAGGATGGTTCCGGGGTGAGGGCATTGTCGGTCCGCGCAGATAGTGAACAACTTCCCAGCGATGTCAGTTCTAACCCTAAATTTGCCCCGTCGCGTCCTCCAAGTCGTTTTTGGCGAGCTTGGAGCGGGCACCGAAAAAATGACAGAGCAGCTTCGGCTCGCCATTCTCGAGGTTGAGTTGGAGCCCGCGCCCGGGGAAGCTTGGCGCAACCATGCCTGCGACATATGGCGCAATGGCGAAAGGGTGCATGGGCGGACCGAGTACTGCACAGGCTCCGTCGCCAAAGAAACACATGCCCACTGCTGGCGCGGTCGCATCTGGCTCATGCGTAAGCAACTGAATGAGTGACGCACCTTCTACTGTCGGTATACACGTAACCACGCGTAGGGAAGTGGGCCGCTGTCAGCCAGGCTGACACATTCAACCACGATGACATTGAAAACCACGCCCCCCACATGTTGTCCAGGAGCCGCCCCCATCATAGGAAACGCCAGAGTAGATCCCGGGCAAGTGAATCAGGAATCGCGGTAAGACGAGGCCGCGAGGGCCGCCAGATGTTGGCCCGCGTGGGCCCTGTCGAGAGCCGTGGGCCCCTCCCTGAGACGCTCTGAAGCGGCGCATTGCAGCTGGCGCCAGCCCTGTGAACTTGAGTAGCATGGCGACATCTCCCACTGCATTGCACGTAGACGTGACAAGTGGACGCAGAGATTTGCAACGCGCTCACACAACGTCCACGAACAAAAACACGATAGAAACATACTGGATTTGGGCAAGGTTGGAGAGCGAGGGCCAGGCCTGCCAAGTCGACTCCTCTGCCTGCAATTCCTCCGAACTGCGACTCTCCAGCTTGATCCGGCAATGCGCCCGCTAGGGGCGCGCGCAGTAGCGCTGGGCACTTCTTCCCAATCAGTGGGGATAGCATGACCGATCTGGAGTTGATGGGCCATGATCGGGCACCTCCTCGTTTCCAGATGTGCATGTAGCACCCCCCTTTCCACTGCGCTGGCTCCTCTATCCGCGGCGCGGCCCGAGTGGCGATTGGAAAGTAGACGCGACCTCAGTCGGCGCCGAACTTAGCCAACAGCCTACCCGAGATGCCGCCCAGGCTGGGTGCTGAGGCGCGAGACCGTTTGCAGGCGTCTGAAACTGAGCGAGTGCTGGCAGAAAAGCTTGTTCTGGGGCCACTCCGCTGACCTCAGCCTCTGGCAAAGGCGGGAGCATATCTTCAGCTGCCTGGGCATGCGCGATCGGGCACCTGCAGTATGCTCCTCTTTGCCAAAGGGCCTCAACCAGACGCCGGCTGCCTCAGTCGTGTCTGAGGCTGGCGTGCCGCGGGGATGCCTTACTATAGGTAGTGGCCTCAATAGTAGTCGCTGCTTGGACCCGGCTCCCATCCGTCGCAGAGTAGCAAACAGTTTATCCGAGTGGCGCTTGGACCATTGTGTAAGTAGCTGGTTACCTAGTGAGCGGTAGTGCTGCATTGCGTCAGCCTGCGAACTCGTTATCACTATGAATGTGCCGTGAAACAGTATCAGTTCCCTGCATGCGGCTCCCTGTCCTGAAAGGAAGCGCACCGATTTGCGAACGCACTGCACCAAAAATAACAAACCCCGTCCGCGCAGGGTCGTGTATTCAAAGACAGGCACTGTCAAAATCTCCGCTCTCGTCTTGTGCACAATGCGTAGCCACTTGGCTCTTCTGCGTCTCGTGGTGCTCATGTGTTATAGTCGCTGTGACTCCCTGAGCGGTTCCATGAGATTTGCACGTACTGTGCTGTACGCGCGCATGCTGCATTCCAGATGCCCCACCAATGTATCGGGAGCGGGCGGATCGTACCGTAGCGGGTCACAGAACATGTAAGCATCGACGTGCCTGGCATGGTGTGTGCTGCGTGCCCAGAGCAAGAAGAAAGTTGCTCTTCTGAGTCTTTCAACCTGTGCGCGGAGAGAGTGCGCGTATGCCGTAAGCGTGCGGTGCAACGGTCGATTGCAGCCAATGTGTCATTCTGTATCCAGCAGTGGCGTGGCTGCATCCCGCTTTCCGTCCTGCGAACTGGGAATGCTAGCTGCGTCGCCTCTCGCGAGTGCGAGTCAAGTATGTGTGGGGTATGTGCTATGTCCGTGGTGTTCAACTGCAGGCGCCTCTGCAAGCAGCCTCATAAACTCGCTGCATGCCTCTGGGTCGTCGTACAAAGCAGGATCATGCTGGACCATGTGCGGTGCGGATCGCTCTTGTACGTGCCCTGAGGGTGGGAGCATGACGAGTGCCTTGGCTGCTTGATGGTCTTCATTTGAGACAGTAAGGTCGATCATGCCTTCGGCTCCCTGCTCTATGACTGCAATGCCGCCTGAGACCATGAAGTAATCCCTTCTCTTGGCTGAGGTATTTGTTTTTGGCGCCGTCCAGGTACCCGAGCGTCCTGTGGAGGCGGGTAGGAAGTCTCGGGCGTGGTTCTCCTCCTGTTGCGACTTCTTACCAGCATTGCCCTTGGTGAGTCCAGCTGGTATATCCACGGCGGCGGCGAGTCAACTTCCTCTGGGACACTGTTTCTGCTGTTGTCTGGCTCGGGCACCCAGAATCTGCACTTCTTGCTGGAGTATATGTTCGTCCTCTGGCACTTGCTGCATGACCAAAGATTTTCCTGAGGACGACTGGCTGGCTGGCTGGTGCTGGACTGCGCCGTCGAGCTGTGGTGTTAGTCGAACAGCTCTCTGGCGGCTGCAATGCAGAGGAACGCTCTGGCGATCCCCCTCTGTGCTCTCAGGCGGCAGTGCCACGCTGGCTTGAATGTACGGCGCGTGGTGGCGATGGTCCTTTGTTGGGGCACGGCCGTCCAGACGCTGGAATGGCGGGTCGGCGCATCTAGCGGCAGTCCCGTGAGGCTCGCAGATGCCTTGAACCTGCACCCAAAGATTCGGGCCAGGACGGCAGCTAGGAGGAGGAGGGAGGAGGGGGGGAGGGAGGAGGAGGAGGAGGAAGAGGAGGAGGGAGGAGGAGGAGGAGGAAAAGGAGGGAGCAGGAGGGAGGAAGAGGAGGAGGAGAAGGAGGAAGAGGAGGAGGGAGGAGGAGGAGGAGGAGGAAAAGGAGGGAGGAGGAGGGACGAAGAGGAGGAGGAGGAGGAGGAGGAGGAGGAGGAGGAGGGAGGAAGAGGGAGG
This sequence comes from Prorocentrum cordatum, assembly GCA_963575745.1. Lineage (NCBI taxonomy): Eukaryota > Dinophyceae > Prorocentrales > Prorocentraceae > Prorocentrum > Prorocentrum cordatum. The sequence continues at coordinate 182,303 of CAUYUJ010018033.1, forward strand.
GAGGGAGGAGGGAGGGAGGGAGGGAGGAGGGAGGAGGGGGAGGGGGGAGGGAGGAGGAGGAGGAGGAGGAGGAGGAGGAGGATGGAGGAGGAGCAGGAGGAGGAGCAGGAGGAGGAGGATGGTCCTGGTCCATCCTGGGCCCGGCATGCCTACGCTGTCTGGCATCGGCCAGGGAAGCCTCGGCACCTGCCCTGGGCCCTCCGGATAGGCCAAAAAAACCCAGGACCGAAGTGCCCGTGCATGCTTCCCGTCGCCCGAGCTGTGTGCCTCGGCTGGAGGTGCATTCCCGACCCGGACACGTAGTTGGATGAAGAGACATGCCATGAACGTAATCTTCTGGCGCTCCGCGCGGATTTCCTGGATCTGCGCTTGGACCCCCCAGCGGCGCCTCCGGCGCCGCCCCGGGCGCGCTCCGCGCGCCAGGGAGGGGGGGTCCAGCGCGGATCCAAGATCTCTGCGCTGGGAGCGCCAAGGGTTTCTGTCTATGGCGTTTTTTTCTTCTCCGAATCGTACAGTCAAAAACCCTCATAAGGACGCGCGACTTTGCTCAGGCTACGCTTGCGTCGTTGCTCTTCCCTGCTCTTGCGTCCTTGAGGTGTTCGTCGCCCGCCGCCCCGAAAATCCCAACTTCGGCTTCCAAGGGTCTTGCGTCCTTGCCGCGCGTTCTTATTAGGGTTTTTGACTGTACAGCATCTTGTGGTGCATCGTTTCCTGAGCGGTGTGGCCAGAGAACACCGACCAGCCATAACTAGGGGAGCTGTGGTCCTTACCCCCCTGGGGGAACCCATCGCCTCGACGAGCTCTCGAGAGGGGTGTCGAGATCGATGGGTCCCCCAGGAGGGTAAGGACCACAGCTCCCCCAGTTGTGGCTGGCCTGGAACGCCCGCCACGGAGCTCCTACCATGCAGACTCCGGGCGTGCGCGCCGCCCCTGCGCGGCCGACACACCATCTCGCCGTCGCTCGGACGTCCATGTCCCGTGCATTTGTCGGTTTCGCGCGTGCTTTTCTTTTGCTCGATGGTCCAGGATGGTCCCCGATGGTTCTCGCCGAGAAGAAATGCACACGTCCGAGCGATGCCAAGCCATCAGTTCGAGCGGTGCCCATCTCCTTGAGCTGCATCGTCAGCTGCACGTGTTGAGGAAACCAAGGCGGCACAAACATAACGTCCCAGAGGTCCGCGCGCCGTTCTTGGATCTGCGCTGGACCCCCCCCCTCCATGGCGCGCGGAGCGCGCCAGGGATGGGGTGCCGGAGGCGCCGCCGGGGGGGCCCGAGCGCCGATGCGAGAAATCCGCGGGGAGCTCCAAAAGTTTATGCTTGTGCCGCTTCTTCTTCCTCGGGCATGTGCTCGTCCAGCGAGGCTCCCACGCGGTTGAGGGCGCCGGTGACGGTGGTGGCCAGCACCTCCAGAGGAGCCCAGAATCGTATCGACAAGTCGGATCGGCGATCGACGTGAATCGGATCGGCGGGAATCGGCAGCCGAGCCGGGAGAAGTCGACTCGGCGGGCATCGACAGGTCAACTTGCCTCCAGTGAGAGATCGGAACCCGAGTCGGAATCCCAAAGCCGCATCGCATCGGGATCGGAAGAGACCGAGATCGGATCGGATCGAATCGGAGAAATCGAAACGGGCCCTGCACCTCTGAAGGGGCCCTGGGACACACAAACAAATGCACACAGAAAAACGATTCCCCATAGTTCCCCATATCTTCTGGGTTTCTGTCTTCCCCCCACTTCC
>CAUYUJ010018033.1:186539-209039 GCA_963575745.1 Prorocentrum cordatum
CGTAGTCTCGTCGTCGTCTTCGGCGTCGTCACAGTCGTCTCCTCGCCGTACCTATCGTCCCCTGTCCCTTGCCCTGGGCCCTCCTCAAGCGTGCCATCCAAAGCGAAATTGTACAATGTCGTACTGGAGTCGAAGGGAAGCTCCCGAGATTGCCCACAAGAGCCCCGTGTCGCTAAAAGATCGGCCCAGCACGGCCAAGATGGCCCCAAGACGATCCAAGAAGCCTCCTAGACGTCCCAGGAGCTCTCCAAGAACACCCCCAAGAGGCTCCTCCTCCTCCCCTCCTCTCCCTCCTCTTCCTCCTCCTCCCCCCTCCTCCTCCCTCATCCACCTCCCGTTCCTCCTCCTCCCGCCACTCCTCCTCCTCCCCCTGACCCCCCCCCCTTTCATCTTCGTCGTCTTCAGGGTCGGCGGCACTGGTCGTAAGGCCTTCGCAATCATAGTCAGCATCATAATCCTAATCATAATCATAAACATCATCATCATCATCATCATCATCATCATCATCAGCATCATCATCATCATCATCATCATCATCATCATCATCATCATCATCATCATCATCATCATCATCATCGTCATCATCATCGTCATCATCCTCATCCTCATGCTCAACCTCATCCTCATCCTCATCCTCATCCTCGTCGTCGTCATCGTGATCGTCATCTTCATCATCGCCGTCACCACCACCACCACTCGCCATTATCATCACCGCCACCATCACCACCACCACCATCATCATCATACTCATCATCGCTGGAATCATCACAATCACCATCACACTCACATCATCATAATCATCATCATCATCACCAGCAACAGCATCATCATCATCATCATCATCATCATCATCATAATCATCATCATCATCATCATCATCATAATCATCATCATCATCATCGTCCTCGTTACCGTCATCGTCATCGTCTTCACCACCACCACTCGCCATTATCATGACAAAATTCCATCACAACCGCTATCACTATCATCACACTCATTGTCGAAACAATCACAATCACCATCACACTCACAATCACAACCAACATAATCATCATCATCATCATCATCATCATCATCGTCATCATCATCAACACCATCATCAGCATCATCATCATCAGCATCCCGTCACCTCCATCATGATAACATACATCATCACCGTCCTCGCCATCGTCATCGTCAAAATCGTCACCATCAACACCGCCATCAGCATCATCGTGATTATCCTCGTCGCCCTCAAATCATCATCACCATCACCACCATCATCCCCGTGGTCACCGAGGTTGTTATCATCATCGTCATCAGTATCACCGTTCGGATTAACCAGCATCATCAGGAACACCGTCCACCTACCTCGCACCACTATTCATCCATCATCACTATCAACACCCATCATCCTCATCATTACCACAAGCCAAACAGCAAGACTAGTGTCATCAAACATCACGTACCACCATCCTCATCAGACTTATCAACATCGCCGTCATCATCAACAGCAGCATCATCATTATCATCATCGTGATCATCATCATCAGCAGCAGCAGCATCATCATCATCATCATCATCATCATCAGCATCATCATCAGCATCGTCACCAGCATCAGCATCACCACCACCATCACCATCATCATAATAGTAATCAGATTCATGACCATCATTATCAGCATCATCATAACTATCACCATCATCATCGTCATCATCACCACCATTACCATCATCATCATCATCAGGATCAGCATCAACATCAGCATCGTCATCATTATCAGCATCAGCATCCTCACCATCATCATTATCGTCATCACCATCGTCCTCATCATCGTTATCATTGCTAATTCCATCATCATCACCATCAAAATCGTCATCAGCATCGTCATCATCATCACCAGCATGATCATCATCCTCATCATCAAATCCGAATCATCATCATAATTTTCATCGTCATCATCATCATCATCATCATCATTAACAGCATCAGCATTACCATCTTCATCAACATCATCGTCATCGTCATCATCACCAGCATTGCCATCTGCATCTTCATCGTCATCGTCGTCGGCATCATCATCAGCAGCATCATCATCACCATCATCATCAGCATCAGCATTATCATTACCATCATCATCAGCATCATCATCATCATCATCATCATCATCATCATCATCATCATCGTCACCATCGTCACAGTCATCGTCGTCATCGTCACAGTCATCGTCGTCATCAGCATCAGCATCATTTGCACCATCACCATAGGTATCGGCATCGGCATCGGCATCAGTATCGGGATCGGCATCATCATCATCATCATCATCAGCATCATTATCAGCTTTATCATCACCATTCTCATCGTCGTCGTCGTCATCGTCATCACTGTCACCGTCATCGTCATCGTCGTCACCATCACCGCCACCGTCATCGTCACCATCAACGTCAGTATCATCGTCATCCTGCCTGCAGGGAGAGCCTCGCGGCGGCAGGCAACCTTCGCATCGTTTATAGATCGCGCGCGCTGGCGCGGCGGCACGCAACAAAGTGCGCCGGGTACAGTGTGAGTTATGGAAACATGTGGAGGTAATCGGTAATGGAGATGGAGACGAAGAGGAGGCGAAGGAGGAGGAATTTCCCTCGAGCCCAGAACGGCAGCGAGAAAGACAGCATGCCAATCGCACGTGACGTCCTGTGCGCCAGAAGCGGTGCCAGGAGGAGGGAGGGAGGGGGGAAATGGGGAGGGAAAGGAGAGAGAGGAGGGAAAAGGGAGAAGGAAGAAAAGAGGGTGATGGGGAGAAAGAGGAGGACAGGGGGGGGAGGAGAAGGGAGGAGGGAGGGGAGGACGGTGCACATTGACCTCCCTCAAGCACGAATGCTTCTGTCTTTGAAGGGGGAGTGCGAGTGGGAGGATCGAGGGTACTACCTGCAAAAAGCCAATACTAGAAAAGTTGCCCATCGCGCCCTGGCCTCGAGGGCCGACTGGACGATTGGTCCCGCACACGACCATGCGAGAATGTACTGGAGGGCTTCGGCACTCCCCCCTCCTCCCCACCCTCTCTCCGTCCTCCAGCCCTTGGAGGACAACCCAGACATCCGGCTGCTCCAATGTGTTGATGCGTGGGCCCCGGAGGCCTGGACCACTTACCCAGGGCCAGTGCTTCCTCCTGGCTCGTTTTTGACGGCCCCGAAGCCCGGAGGGCCCTTGGAGGCCGGAAAACAGTGGAAACCCGCCCGCTCAAAGCTTTCTGGAGCGCCGGATCTCTGGGAAGCGAGGGGACGAGGAGGACCAGGATGACTGCCTTTCTCTTGCGCCAAACCATGGGCGGGCCATCTCATACCCGTCGGCCGGAAGAAGTGGGCAGAAACATGAGGTAGGAAGGCGCTGGCAGTAGGTTGAGCGACCGCCCGCCCCCTGAAGAGAAGGAAGAGGGAAAACCGCTCGACTCTTGAAGTAAGAAGGCACCTAAAGTAGATCGGGATCTGGGAGTCCAAAAATTAGGGGAACGAAGAATGACATAAACATAAAAACTCGGAGGTCCGCGCGGATTTCTCCGATCGGCGCTGGACCCCCCTCCCCGGCGCGCGGAGCGCGCCAGGGGCGGCGCCGGAGGCGCCGCCAGGGCGGTCCAGCGGCAATCCGAGAAGTCCGCGCGGACCTCCGAGTTTTTATGCTTATGTCATTCTTTCATGGGCGAACGGGCGTTCCCAAATTGGATGCATGATTTTCAGTGATTGTGTGGCGTTGCGTTGTGTTTTCGCGCCGGCGCTTCAGTCTGCGAGGGCAGCATTGCTAGGCGGCGCACCCGGTGGAAATGAGACGGGGCGGGCCTTCTCAGAAGGCTCGGAAGTTCCCCGGCCTTCTGAGAAGTTTTCTAAGCTTCCCCGAAGAGAAAAAAATTCTCAGAAGGCGCGAGGGCTTCTGAGAAGTCCCGCCGCCTTCTGAGAAGGCCTTCTCCTTCTCACTTCCCCCCCTCGCCCGCCGCCGAATTGCGCGCGGCCCTTGATCGGCTAAAGAATCACCGAAAAATCACGTTTTGCAGCGACCGACACATAACTCTTCTGGACGCAGGCGGCTCAGAGCCTCGGCCCTCGCAGGAGAGCCCCATCCTCACCCCATGCCCCTTCGGAGAGAGTGAAGGGGCCCAGGGGCACACAAATAAATAGCGACAAATCCCAAGATTCCCCATATTGTTACACATTTCCTGCATGTTCGTCTTCCCCCCCCCATTTCCCATGGTTTCCCATCTTCTCCAGGGAATCGACGATTACGTGCGTCTGTGTGCTTTTTCCCGCCAGATAAATCGAGGTTTTCCCCCCTCCTCCCCCACGGCCTGTACGCGGGGGGTCGTGGATCGTCAGAGCGCCCAAGATGGCCCCAGGATGGCCACGAAGGAGCCCCGAAATGGGAAAACAAAGAAATACCGACACCGCTGCCCCCTGGACCTTTCCCGGAGCACGTTCTGACCCGGATGTCGGGGCGCATCCAGCCGCGGCGGCGAGGGCAGCGCAGCGGCGTCAGCACGGCTGATGGGCAACATCTCGTCCCCTCTATGGGGCGCAGGAAGACGTAAGACATACCTCCTCGGAGGCGTGCGTCCGACCCGAACATACAGCACAAACATAGTGCAGTACATCGTTTCCCGGGCAGTATGGACAGAAATGGTCCGCCACAGAGCTTATACTATTAGATTGTTCGGCGCGCGCGTCGCCCCTGGGGGGGACCCACACACAGTATTAGTATGTTGGGGTGACGCCGATTATATGTTGATATTTTTGGCGGGCTGCGCCACGACGTGCCGATCTCATTGGCCGAAAGCTCGGGTCCCATTGGCGAGGTCGACCGACATTAAATCGGGGCCTGGGGGTGCAATGAGGTTTGCGCCAGCACCATGGCCGCGCAGGTTGTGCGGGATTTTGTCCATCAATCGTACATTTACAGGCATCGTGCTACAATTGGAAACGTTAACTTAGGAACGAAAGGGCTTTGTCTGGCCACGGCACGCCTCGTCCACGAAGAGGTTCCCCGACCTGGATGTAAGAGAGAGCGCGTTTCACAGGCGCTCGCATCGGGAAAATTCGGCGGCGCGTTTCGAACCGGGGGGTGGGCCCCACCCCCCAACACTCGGCGCCGTCGATCAAAACCAGGGAGACTCCCCTCCCCCCCAAACCCCCCCCTCCCGAACCCCCCACCCGCCGGCCCCCCAGGGGGGAAGGTTCAACGCCCCCCCCTCGGCGCCGGCGCTGGCGCTGGCGCTGGCGGCCGCCAGCAGCGCCGACGGCGGGGACGCAGCGACGATGATCAGAGGCAGCCCAAAAGGGGGTGGGGGGGTTCCCCCCCCTGGCGCCGGCGGCGGCGGCGCTGGCGGCGGCCAGCAGCGCCGGCGCTGGCGCTGGCGACGGCCGGGACGCAGCGACGATTACCACCACTACCACCACTACCACCACCACCACCACTACCACCACCACCGCCTCAACCCACTACCATCACCACCACCACTAACCCACCACACAACCACCACCACCACCACAGCCACCATCACCACCACAACCACCACCACCACAACTCACCATCACCACCACCACCACCACCACAAAAACCCACCACTACCACTACCACCACCACCACCACCACAATCGACCACCACCATCACCACCGCCACAACCACCATCACTACAAGCAGCACCACCACCCCACCACCACCACCACCACCACAAAACACCCACCACCACCACCACCACCACCAGCTCCACAAACCACCGCCACCACCACACACAAACCACCACCACACCACCACCAAACTACCACCACCACCACCACACCACCACCACCACCACCACCACCACCACCACAAACCACCACCACACCACCACCACACCACCACCACCACCACCACCACCACACCAACCACCACCACCACCACCACCACAACCACCACCACCACCACAACAAACCACCTCTCCACCACCACCACAACCACCACCACCGCCACCACCACCACCACAACCACCACTGTCGTCCTCGTCGACGCTCCCCGCCGCCGCCGCCCGCCGCCGCAAGCGCCGGCGCAGGCCCAAAAAGGAAAATCGTCGTCCCCGCCGCCGCCGCCGGCCGCCGCCGACGCAGGCGCCAGCCCGAGGAGAGAGGAAAGGGAGGGAGGGGGGGGTCCGGTTCCAACCCCCCCGCCTCCAAGCGACCACAGAACGCGCTCTTTGGGATTTTAGGAACGGCCCGAAATTCAGAACCCCTCGGGCCGAAGCTGGTCCTTATTTCAGCGTCTTGGCTGTACCCCATCCGACAAGACGGCCCACAACAAGGCGCAAGATTCGGGCGCGCGCCAACATCGATCACGGATCCGTGTATCTGGCGCGTGGGCGGCAGATCCACGGATCGCGGAAAGCACTCCCGAAACATGAGGCCAAGACCGCCTCATTTGGCGACACATCGCGCCGAAGAAACGAGACCCGCCACTAATCCACGCGCCTCAACTTAGTCCGTGTTTGCGTTTCCTTAAAACAGGGTTGGGCGTCGCTCAATGGAGGGCGAGAAATAGGGGTGCGACGAACGGGGGGTGGGGGGAAAGGTATACCTTTCGGGCCCTCAAGGCCCCCTTCTTTGGGCCCCGAAGGGTTCCCTGAGGGGCCCTGAAGGACCCCTGCGGCCCCGCAGCCCTCGCTGCCCCCCCACCTATCGAGGAGGAGGACGGGCTCCCGATGTGGAACAGCTCATCTTAAACCACTCTTCGTCCGCTGGTGTGCGGCATCTGGGCGCGCGGGCGCAGGAGGTAAACCACACCGCGCAGATCAGGCACGCGCGCGCAACGCACCGACCCGCTGGGCCACACGCACGCTTTTGGGCGTCGAGGCCACGCGCGCGGCGCGCGCGGGCCGATTGTCGGCGGCGAGCCCGGGGGGGCGAAGCCAGAAGGGGCGGGCCTCCTCAGAAGGCTCGGAAGGCCTCCGGCCTCTTGGAAAGTGCTCTGAGCCATCTCCGAAGACAGGGGCAGCTTCTCAGAGGCCAGAGGGCTGCCGAGAAGCCCCGCTGCCTTCTGAGAGGGCCTGCTTCTTCTCGCTTACCCCTTAGGAGGCAACTACGGGGAGGTTTTCGTCGGAAAGAGTAAGGAGGATTAAGCCCCATTTGGGAGCTGTTACGCCGGAGTGGGCCTCGGATCAAGCGGGATTAAGCCGGATTAAGCGGGATTCAGCGGGATTAAGTCGGATTTCGGAACAGGGCAAAATCAGAATTTGACCTCCCAGGAGTTGCATCCGAACACCCCCTGGGCCCGCCGTCGAGACTAAGCCACGGGCCCCCTCACACTTTTTTCGGCGTCGCGGCCACGCGCGCGGCGGCGCAGCGGACTCAGATGAGTTCGGGCACGTCCCCCTGCAGGCGGATTCTCGGAGGGAAAACAAGAGTCAATGAATACTCAAAAACTGTCACCAGTAATCGAAAAATCGTCCCCGGACAATTTTCGCACTATTTTGGATTTTGCTCCTGTGAAGGGACATGCCCGACCTAAGACTCGGAGCCCAGCGGAGGGCGGGAGGAGCGCAGGCCAGCCCAGCCCACGCAGCAGCGGGGGAGCGTTGGGCCCGCTCACCATGAGGGGATCGCGCGACACCGCTCGCGAGGGGAGGGGGGGGAGGGGGGGGGAGGGCAAGCTAGGTGCGCTCGCGTCATATCTGACGTCCTACCCCTCCCTCCCATCCCTTACCATGGCGCTGATTTTCTCTATCCGCGGACGCGTGTCGTAGCGGACCTGTGGCTCCGCGCGCGCGTGCGTAGTGGGTGGTGGTGCGCGTGCGTGCGTGCGTGCGTGTGTGCGTGGTTGTGTGGTGGTGGTGGTGGTGGTGGGTGGTGGTGGTGGTGGTGGTGGTGGTGGTGGTGGTGGGTGGTGTGGTGGTGTGGTGGTGGTGGTGGTGGTGGTGGTGGTGGTGGTGGTGGTGGTGGTGGTGGTGGTGGTGGTGGTGGTGGTGGTGGTGGTGGTGGGTGGTGCGGCGCGGTGGTGGCGGGCGGATGGGCGCGCGAGAAAGAGGCCCGCGCTGGGGCGAGAACGCCATCCTGAACGACGGAGGCCAAACACCGATCCGAAAATGAGGCCCACGCTGCAGCGGGAGCACGATTCGGAACGATTCGGGAGCAGAAATGAGGCCGGCGCCTCAGCGAGAGCAACATTTGAAAAACAAAAAAAAACAAAAAAAACACGCAAGCGAAAACCCGTTTCCCAGGAATCCTGCGTGTAAAAAAAACAATACGCGGGGGGGTGTCGGATATCTTCGGGACGCCATCAGGGGAAGTGGGAGAGTGTTTTCATATTGTGTAATTGTTGAGGGGGAGGAGGAGGAAGAGGAGGAAAAGGAGGAGAAGGAGGAGGAGGAGAAGGAGGAGGAGAAGAAGGAGGAGGAGAAGGAGGGGGAGGAGGAGGAGGGGGAGGAGGAGGGAGGAGGAGAGGAGAGAAGGAGGAGGAGGAGGAGGAGGAGGAGGAGGAGGAGGAGAGGAGAGGAGGAGGAGGAGGAAGGGGAGGAGGAGGAGGAGGAGGAGGAGGGAGGAGGAGGAGGAGGAGGACGAGGAGAACGGGGAGGAGGAGGAGGAGGAGGACGAGGAGGAGGAGGAGGAGGAGGAGGAGGAGGAGGATGAGGAGGAGAGGGGGAGGGGCAAAAGAAGCGACCGATGGGGGCGGGGAAGGCGAAACCCGAGGGGTCTGCGAGGCGCCGGACGCAAACGCACACGCACACGCACTCACAGACAGGCACACACGAACACAATCACCGACACACGCACGCATGGACAGACCGACGTTGGAAATCAATGTGAAACTGTGTGTTTTTGTTGTGCGCATTTCGAACACCGTGAGGTGTAAGTTGCTGCTTGGTCTATGTAATTCACTTGCTCGAGAAATACACGCCTGTACGGTAATTTCACACGTATATTTGAGAGCATACAAATGCAAGTCTGCAAACAAACACAGGCACACCTGCATACACACGCGCGCACACAAACAAAAAACCAAACGTACAAATAGACAGATGAACCCAACGTCGACCCAAAAATGCGTAACGATTGCTCAGAAGTCAGTACGCCTGGTCCAAAGCTGGCCTTCGTGAAAGTCGCCACTTTCCGACGGCCATACCGCCCGGCCCACAGCTGGCCCACAGACCCGGCAGAGGCCTCTGGCCCACCAAGAATGGCGCCATCCCTTCATGAATCACCACTTCTCGACGGCCAACTCGTCCGGCCCACGGCTAGCCCACAGAGCTGGCAAAGGCCTCCATCCAGCCTGCTGGGAAGAGCGCAATCCTTGTGAAGGTCGCCTCTTTTCGACGGTCAAAGCGCCCGGCCCACAGCTGGCCCACAGAGCCGGCAGAGGCCTCCGGCCCACCAGGAAAAGTGCCACTTCTCGACGGCCAGAGCGCCCGACCCACAGCTGGCCTACAGAGCCGGCACAGCCCTCCAGCCCGCTGGGAAGAGCGCCATCCTCATCAGGGTCGCTGTCTTCCAATAGTGGCCAAATCGCCCACAGCTAGCCCAAAGAGCCTGCAGAGGCCTCTGGCCCACCAAGATGAGCGCCATCCATGTGAGGGCCGCCGCTTCTCGAGGGCCAAAGCGCCTTGACCACAGCTGGCCCGCAGAACCGACAGAGCCGTCCAGCCCGCTGGGAGGAGCGCCATGCTCGTCAGGGTCGCCACCCTTCGAAGGCCAAGGCGTCCAGCCCACAGCTGGCCCACAGAGCTGGCACAGCCCTCCAGCCCACTGGAAGGAGCGCCACCCTCGTGAGGCTCGGTCGCCACCTTTCGAAAGCCAAAGCGCCCGGCCCACAGCTGGCCCACAGAGCTGGCTGAGGCCCTCCAGCCCACCAGGAGTGGCGCAAGTGTCGCCACTTCTCGACGGCCATAGCGCCCAGCCCACAGCTGCAGCCCAGAGCCGGCACAGCCCTCCAGTCCGCTGGGAGGAGCGCCATCCTCGTGCCGCCGGGTCGCCAATTCTCGAAGGCTAAAGCGCCCAGCCCACAGCGCCAGCAGAGGCCTCCATCCCTGTGATGGTCGCATCTTTTCGAGGGCCAAAGCGCCCAGCGCGTCAACCATCACACATAACCAAAAACAACAATTGACAACACATACCTTCATCAACGAACTAATGCCAATAATGTGCAGTATTCTGCTTCGAGAAATCTCCTCCGGAACCTTCGATATGTGTGCCTGTTCTCGACGGCGTGCAAGCGCCTACTCGAACGGCGGCGTATGTTCTTATGTCACGTTGGACCCTCTCGCTTGCGATGCTATTATTACCCACTGTTGTTTTTTTTTGAAAATGCAATATCTTAATGTTCTCGCCAACTCTGTTATGTGATGTTACCGTCCACTGTGGTCGCTGCGTTCTCTGTTCCAAACATGTACGCCCACAATGTTGTATGTTCTGTTATGTTCTACTCCCCCAAATACTTGACAGCAGACTTAAGTAATTGTAGCAGCAGCAGTACAAAATGTCGTCATCGTCGTCGTAGTCGTAGTCGTAGTCGTAGTAATAGTAATAGTAGTAGAGTAGTAGTAGTAGTAGTAGTAGTAGTAGTAGTAGTAGTAGTAGTAGTAGTAGTAGTAGTAGTAGTAGTAGTAACAATAGTCGTCGTCGTAGTAGTAGTAGTAGTACCAGCAGCAGTAGTAGTAGTAGTAGTAGTAGTAGTAGTAGTAAAAGTAAAAGTAGTAGTAGTAGTAGTAGTAGTAGTAGTAGTAGTAGTAGTACTAACCGTAATGAGAGTTGTAATAGTCGTAGTCGTACGAATAATAGTTGGTGTGGTGGCAGTAGTCGCAATATGAGTGGTTATACCCGTATCAGTCAGAGAAATAGCAGACGTAGTAGTAGTGAGAGTAGTAGTAATAGTAGTAGTAGTAGTAGTAGTAGTAGTAGTAGAAGTAGTAGTAGTAGTAGTAGTAGTAGTAGAAGTAGTAGTAGTAGTAGTAGTAGTAGTAGTAGTAGTACTAGTACTAGTAGTAGTAGTAGTAGTAGTAGTAGTAGTAGTAGTAGTAGTGGCACTAGTAATACAAATGGCAGTGATAGAGATCGTAGAAGAAATACATGCAGTAGCCGTACTAGTCGTAATAGTAGTAGTAATAGTAGTAGTAGTAGTAGTAGTAGTAGTCGCAATATTAGTAGTAGTAGTAATAACAGTGGTAGTAGTCGTAGTAGTGGTAATAGTAGTGGCAGTCGCAGCGGCATCAGTCTCGTCGTCGTCGTGGTAATAGTAGTAGTAGTACTAGAAGTAGAAGAAGCCGTTGTAGTAGTAGTAGTAGTAGTAGTAATAGCAATACTGAAAACAATACTCGTATGGATAATAGGAGCAGCCATATTATTAGTTGTACCAGTAGTAGTAGTAGTAGTATAGTAATAGTAGTAGTAGTAGTAGTCGTTGTAGTAGTACTAGTAGTAGTAGTTGTTGTAGTAGTAGCCATCATGGCGGTCTGGAGAAAAGCCGTGACGCCTGTCACAATTCACAAATCGTCCAATCAATCGGACGTTGATCCGCCTGCTTGGTCCTGTGGCCAACCCGACCTCGGCGCGCACGTCCCGGTTCAGAATAGTATAGTACCATGAGTGTGTCATGTTGTTCCCCTCCGTTCTAAAGAATGAGGTTATGCTCTGCGGCAAAGTGTTGTGGCATGATGCGGTCTGTCAAGATATGTTAAGGTCTGCCTTGTACAATGATGCTGCTTACGATGTGCCGAATTAATTGCTATACATTAGGTGATGGCCTATGCTGTGGCATTCCTGTTCAATTAAGGTATTCAAGATCGCTGTCGTAGTGATACCAAAAGTTCAACCGTAATGTGATGGTATGCTGATTGCGATGTGCGTTCTTCGTTATATGATGATGTGCTCCTTCATGTCATGCTACCCCTCTGCAATACATGATCGCCTACGATATGTTAGTACATTCGTTGCCGCCATGGTAGCAAGAATGAAACACTTCTGGAACGCGTTGTTGTGATCAAATGTGATATGCCCTCGTGTGCGCCGTCATGGCAGGTTATGCAGTGTTAAGACATGGTGTACTCGATGAGGCATTAAGGTATACTCTGTTATGCCGTGCAATGATATGGTATGCTCTGTCATGTTCTCCTATGTTAGAAAATGTGATGCCGCTATCCGTCATGGTATGCGTTGTCATGGTACTGCATGCTGTGAAGTGTGATCCGGTGCTCTGGGATGAGTGTACGGCTTTATATGGAAATGTCTGCGCTGGTATGGTATGGTATGTTCGGGTATGCTATGCTATGTTGTGGTATGATGTGGGGGGTTATGCGAAGTCACGAGTGAGGCCGCGTGTGGAATTGCATGCGTCGGTAATATGTGTCCTGCTATGGTATGAGGTGACATGCTATGTTACGAGATGCTTGGTTATGGTGTGGTGCCATGCTGCGTATGCTACGAGAGGCTATGCTATGGTAGGCAGCGCTCTGTCAGGATGTGAGTTGTCAGGCTATGGACTGTTAGGTGATGCGATGCTGTGCTAGGATATCATGTATTATGGCGTGGTGTGATATATTATGGTTCGCTATGGTACGCCATGATATAACATGGTATGGTGTGTTGTGGTATGGTATGCGGTGTGGTGTTGTGTGATGCTCTGTATGCTCCGTTATGGCATACCGAATTGGTGTTATGCTATATTATGCTGTTTTATAATGTATTGACCAACGCTATGGCAAGGTATGCCTTGCCATGGTATGCACTGTTATGTGATGTTAGCATGTGGTATGCGATACATTAATATGACATGGTATGTCGTGTGATGGTGTTATGTCATGGTATGCTATGTTATGCTCTGTCATGCTAGGTATGCAATGTTGTGTTATGCTATGTTCTGCATGCTCCGCTCTGTCATCACATGCGTTGTTCTGATGAGCCCGGCTGTGATATGCTATGGCATGGTATGTTGTGTTGTGGTATGTTATGTTTCGGTATGTTCAGTTATGATATGCTTTGTTATGGCATACTTGCTTTGTCGTGCCATGTAGGCTCTGTACTGTGATGCTGTGATATGTTATACTATGTTCTGTCATGGTGGATTGTGTTATGATATGTTATGTCCTGATCTGATCATATACGGTATGCTATGCTATGTTATGCCATGTGGTGTGGTGGCATGTTCTGTTCTGTAAGGTTCGTTATACCATAGCCTGTGCCGTTTTGTTATGCGATGGTATGCTGTGCAGTAGTGTGTTGTGCCGCGCTCTGTGATGCTGTATCATGTTATGATTTGTTTTGTGCCTGTAAAAGGCGCGAGGCGGGACACTCGGGGGTTACTCGGCGGACCTGGGGATCTGGCCGCCGCGGTATGCAGAGTGGGCAGGTCGGCGCGAGGCGGGACACTCGGGGGATACTCGGTGGACTTGGGGATCTGGCGGCCGCGGTAGTCAGACTGGGAGGGTCGGGAGCCCTGTTTATAAAATCTAACAACCCCAACCCGTCGGGTGGCGAACGACAACATTGCAACCGCATGAACAGCAACGACGGAAACGAGCACGAGGTCCCCGATAACACAATTCTTAATGCCAAGCAAAGACCCCTTCTGCTGCACCGTACCATGGAACTAACAAACAAAACACACACACACACACACACACACACACTTTTTGGCATTGCGGCCACGAGAGTGGCGGCTCGGCGTAGTCGGTCGAGTGGGAGCGAGCGCGCGGCTGGGCCAGCTCACGCGGCGGGTGGACCAAAAATCCGCCCATAGGGGATTGACTGGGTCGCTTGCGCGGGGACGCGAGGGGAATGGAGAGACAAGTGATGAGATAGTATGTCGATGGACAAGATATCTCTTTTCCATCTTGAGCCAAAATGGGTGCACGGAGGAGGGTGTCAGAATCACTCCTCCTCGGGCCTGGCCGCCAACCCGGCCAGGCACGACCTACGTCGTACGCGGGCGCGCCCAAGCCGACGCGCCCATCTCATCAGCTAGGCTGCGGCCATGCCGCGAGCCCCTCACTCCGTCCGGCGCGATCATACCGCCGCCGGCGGAACCTCATCCAGCCCCACAGGTAGCGGAGCATGGATTCGATCCACTCCATCACTTGAAGTCCTTCTGAGTCAAACTCGGTGTCCGATCCCAGATGTTGAGCGTCGCCATGTGTCTCCTCAAAAGGGATCCACCCACGCTCTTGGTCAGCACGTCCGCGACATTGTTCTTACCAGGAACCGCGGCGATCGAGAGGTCGCCCTTACCCACGCGCTCCTGGATCCACAAGTATCGTGATTGAACATGTCGCATCTTCCCGAGACCCCGCCGTTGGACGTGGCCCCGGGCCGCCGATGAATCCGAGGCGAGCTCTACCTTCAGGTCCAGCCCCCAGTCCGCGAAGAGGCTGTGAAGGCCCAGGCCCACGCTCCCGCCCTTCACCAGGGCGTAGTACTCGCTCTCTCCGCTGCTCAAAGAAACCGTCGACTGCAGATTACTGCCATGCTTGACGACATGATGCCCCAGCATCGCCACGAAGCCTCCGGTGCTCTTCCGGGTGACTGCGCAGCCCGCATGATCGGAGTCCACGTACACCCGGATCTTGTCGAACATCTTCTGCTCCGTGAAAACCGTCACCGTGCTAGGATGCCGCTTGAGGTAGCGGCCAACCCTCTTGAGCATGAGCCAACTCGCCTCCGTTGGCGTCTGCATGGACCTAGCGAGCGTCTTTGATGCCTCTGCCAAGTCCAGCCTGTCCTGAGACAGGTAGGCCACCCTCATGGTGAGGGATCGGAAGCGCGAAGCTTCCGCTGCTCCCAACGCCGCCGACTTCGCATCCATCATCTGCTTGTCGGCGCTGCGCTTCTCCATCGGCGTGTCCACGCCGTTGGCCTTGCTGAGACCCAACTCGTCGATCACGATCTCCGCGTGCCGCTTGTCCGGCTCGATCATCGCATGCCGGCAGGGCCGGCCACCGCCAGGCGGAACTCCCGCACTGACCTCGATGACCCGATTCAGGAAGACCGCCTGCTTGTCATCGCCCTCGTCGAAGCCTAGGTTCGCAGTCTTCTTGAACTCGTACTTCTTGCCCAGCGTGGCCTCGAAGCTGTCGATGTCCTGCTGCTGAGCCAGCACCGCGAAGTCGTCGCCGTGCCCCAGCAGCCTCGTCTCGTCCACCTCCTTGTAGAAGACCGCTGGGCACGACACGCCCGCCTTGTAGCCGTGTTCCTCCAGCAGCTCCGTGTAGTCGCCCTGCCAGATCTTGCTGGCGTCCTGCGTGCCGTACCAGGACTTGAGGAGTAGGCCGCACTTGTCCTCGCCGTACTCCTTGCGACTCTCCTCCTCCAGCTCCACGAAGATCCTCCGCTGCGCCTTCCCGTAGAAGTGCGCCCTGCTGATGTCGAAGAAGCCGATCTTGAAGTTGCCCGGCTTCCTGCCCTTCTTGCGAAGCGACTCCTGAATGTGGAGCGGTGCTTCCCGCGTCCACGTGACCATCAGCGAGACCAGCGACCGCATGGCCTCCAGAGGAGGCATGGCCGAGAAGACCTCGGACGCCTCCAGCTGCTCGTCGGGGCGCTTCTTCGCCTTGATCTCCTTCACGACGAGCCTGCTCCTGTAGTTGGGCCTCTCCGCGTCACCCTTGTTCGTGTCGACCCACTTGAGTGGGATGGGCGGACGCCCAGTCTCGGCGAAAGCCTGAGACCTCGGGACGATCTCGATCAGCTCCTGCTTCTTGACCCACTCGCGCTCGACCGCGCGAGCCTGGGCCACAAGGCCCGCCTCCAGGTAGCCGCCATTGACGTCGTCCCAGTAACTCGTCCAGTCCCCGGGCGGCACTGCCGCGTCCACAGGGACTGGGCCCGACTGCTGCACCTGGGCGGTGCTGAGCTCTCCCACGTCATCCAGCGTGTCCTTGAGCTCCTCCAGCACCGCCTCTACCAACTTCGGTGGATAGACCTTCGCGAACCGCGCGATGCCGCCCACGAGCGTGATGTGGCGATGCCATTCCGCGCGGCCGTCCACATTGCTGCAAGTGCCCTGCAGCCTCCGGGCTAAGCCTGGATGGTTGGTGACCCATCCGGTCTCCTTGCGCACGAACTCCTCCTGACCACTGCGTGGGTTCGTGAGCTTCATGCCCCACCGACACATGGGGCCTTTGACCGTGAAGACTCCTGGATGCGCGACCAGCTCCCTGACGATGTCCTCATTCCACGATCGCGCGCTCCAGGGATGCTCATGCAGGAAGTACCTGCCTGGCTTCCTGAGCTGACGCCAGTAGGCGTCGACTGCCACCTTCAGGTGGTGTCTGGCCTCCTCCATCTCAGCCGCCTCCTGCTCATCGGTCCTGAACTTGGCGCTCAGGCCCCTCAGCAAGCTGAACTTCTCGCATGGAGGGGACCCCGTGAGCAGGATGGGATCCATCCGCTCCTGCTGCCTCTCGAGCTCCTTGACATCCTCGGGGCGCCGCAAGTCCCACGGCGTCCCGTCCTCCTTGAGTTCCTCCAGGTCCGCCGCGAAGCCCGGGCGCAGCTGAAATTCCGCTGCCCGAGCCGAGAACCGATGTGGCGAGTACACCTCGGCCACGTCCACGGCGCCCAGCTGCAACGCCGATAGGGCGATGCTGTCCACCTCTTCGTCGGCGATGTCCACGCCGGCGCTGGCCCAATGGCCACTGACCTGTTCGCGAACGAGCGGGAGCAACTCCGCCTTCGCTCTCGTCAGCACTCCGAGCTCAACCAGCTCGATCGACGCCATATCGAGGGCGAGCACCCGCAT
This sequence comes from Prorocentrum cordatum, assembly GCA_963575745.1. Classification (NCBI taxonomy): domain Eukaryota; class Dinophyceae; order Prorocentrales; family Prorocentraceae; genus Prorocentrum; species Prorocentrum cordatum. The sequence continues at coordinate 203,252 of CAUYUJ010018033.1, forward strand.
GTGCCTCCCCTCACTGGCGTTCCACACGACTGCCACTCCAGCTGGCAGCTGAGGTCCTTCCGCTGGCGCCGGCTGCGCCGCGAGATCCTCCATGTCCACCGGTACCGGCACGTCTGCCGGCTGTGGATCACCGCGCTCGAGGGCCTCCGGCACGTCATCCGGGGCCACCTCTGCCAAGCGCTTCAGCCGCGACCTGGCCGCGGTCATGTCGACATCCGCGGCGGCCTCTGCCGCTCGCGCCGCTCCCGAACTGGAGCTCGCTCCTCCTGAAGGAGCCGCCGCGCCGAAGCCCGGTGCTACCGGCTGGCTCTCTCGCATGCGCGCCGCTGTGGCTGCCACGGCTGGCGCTGCTGCCGATCGGGCCGCGGCCGGCGCGGCCGATGCCGCTGCCGCCGCTGCCACCGGCTCGGTGATCCTCCGAGCCGTCTTCGGCGGAGGGGTCCCTGCCGCGGCCGCTGCCGCTGGTCGGACTCTGGCCTCTTGGCCCTGCCTCCGCTCTCGATACTGGCCGGTCCTCTCCCGGCCTGCCTCCTCAGCGTCCAGCGCTTCGAAGATTCTCTTGCTGCACACCGCGTTGTGCGCATGGCCAGCCAGCACCGGCCGTGCTTGGCGATCGAGACGCACCCTGGGCATCCCGGCGTTGCGCCCAGCCGCTCGACGTCCGCCTTGAGGACGTACATCCTCCTCGGCGCCTGCGGCTGCGGCGACACCACCACAATTGGTGGCGGTCCGACCTCTCCAGGTCCGACGATGGCCCGCGGCGCGCTTGCCGCACGCGGAGCCACGTCCCACGGCAGGCCCTTCAGGCCATCCCAGCCCGCCGTGATCCACTTCTCGCTCTGCGGCAGGCTGCGAAAGCCTACCGCCTTCTTCACGCCGTCGCTCGTGATGACCATCATCGAGCCGTCGCGCGGGTGGTGGCCGATGTAGCGAGCCTCCACCATCTGCTCCTCCAGCGCGTTCTTCCTCGCGCGCTCCCCGGCGAACCGCGCCATCAAGCGCTCGCCGAAGAGCGGGACCGGCTTCCTCCACTGCCGTCCCGTGAGCCGCTGGAGAGCGGTCTTGCCATCCTGGCCGCGCCGGTATCGGTTGATTACCGATGCGGCGTGCTCCGGCAGGTGCGCTAGCACCGGGTGCTTGTCCTCCACCTTGACGCCCAGCTTGGACTCCAGGTCCATCTTGAGCGCCCGCACCTGCTTCTTAATCTCGCGCACCGTGACCTCGATCTCCCCATTGGCCTGATGATCGGCCGGTGCCGACTCCTGGGGAATGGCCTCGAGGCCAGGAACCTCCTCCACCGCACGCCTCTTGACCAACAGGATCGCCGGCTCGCCGTCGGACTTGTTGACGATCTTCCTGTAGCCCAGGATCCGCAAGAAGCGTGCGAAGAACTTGATGGCGTAGGCGTCGTCGCCCTTCTTCTCCACGAATGTCGCTGCCATCATCTTCGAGCGCCGATCCCTAAGTACCAGCATCGGCATGGTGTCCGCGTCGTCCTGGCCCATGAAGGCGTAGTCGGACGAGACCACCGGCACCGCCGTCTCGTCGTCCTCCGGTGCGCGGAGATGCGGCTGGCCTTGGCCCTTTGCCGCAATACACACGCGACACCAGCTGCGATAAGTCGCGTGTCCCATCGCCTCGTGTTCGTCGATCTCCCTCTGAGAGGGCTCATGAGGTGCCTTCAGCACTCTCGGGCGAGCCTCCTCCTCGCCCTCGTCGGCCTGCTGTCCATCAGGAGCAGCTGGCAAAGCGTCGGCCGCAGCAGCTGCCGCTGGCTGAAAACCCGGCGGTCTCACGTCGGAAGGTCCCGACCCCGCCGCTGCCGCCCCCGCAGCCGATGCCGCCGGGGGCCGTGGTATTAAGTCCTCCAGTGGGCTTACGCCGAGGGCTGCCTCCTGGGGACTGTCTTCTCGAGGATCTCCAGCAGCTCCTCCTTCGACTTGCCGCTGAGGAGCTCCACTAGCTCGGACTTCGACTTCGCCGAAAGTCCCTCCTCGAGAGGAGCAACCGAGCCATGTTGGCCCTTCTTGGGGTAGAAGTTGTAGACGCCCTGCTCGCGATAGACCGGCAGCATCTGGTGCTTCGCCGCCTTCGCCTCCTTCTCGAGCATGCCTACCACGCGCTTGCCGATTGGGCTCTTCTCGTGGAATATCCAGCCGCCATTGCGACCCAGGAATGAACGCTGTCCAGCTCCTGCTGCCTGCCCCACCGAGATCAACGGCTTGTGCACGTTCGTCACGCGTCCCTTGAGTGCTCGTAGCACTCCGTACTCGTCCTCCGCCTTGAGCTGCAAGCTGCCCTCGTCCGGGACGAGCTCACCACTGGCCGTACGATACGTGCTGCCGTTGCCCTTCATTCCCGTCGGCGGCGCGAAGCTCCGAGGGAATGCTGAGATAGCTGCACCGCTGTCCCAGTTGAACTTCATCCAGTCGTCCTGCGCGAAGGGGGAGAGGTCGACCGCCGCTATGCCGCGGCCGCTGCCGCTGGCGAGCTCCAGGCAGTCCAAGCTGCCCATGTCCAGAGCGGCGACCTCCGCTTCAGGCTCCTCCTCCAGGCTGCCTGCCGCCTTGCCGCCGGCCTTGCCGCCGCGGCTACCGACTTTACCACCAGCGCTTGCCCCCGTTGCGGATCCAGTTCCAGCCCTCGTACTCGATCCCTGCTCTTTCCTCCAGCAGTCGGATGCCTTGTGGCCCCATCTCTCGCAGTTCCGACAGTAGCCGTCGAAGCGCCCGCTGGTGCTTCGAGGTGCCGTGTGCCCTGAACCACGGCCCGAACCCGTCGGGGATGTGCGGGAGCCTGAGTATGATCCGTTCGTCGATTTGCTCTTCCCCTTCGGCTCCTGAGTCTTGCCTTTCCCTTTGCTCTTGCCGTCCTTGCCCTTGCCTTTGCCTTTGCCTTTCGGGGCTCCGAACGATCCGACGTCCATGTCGTCCGGATGATGCGCCCGCGCACGGATCGATGGCTCCTTGATCTTCACGCCGGTCCGAGCCTCTACGATCGTCATTACCTCGTTCAGACTGTCCTGGAACGTTACGAGCCGATGCTTGTTGAGTACGAGGTGGTTCTCGATGTCCTGAGGCACGAGCATCTCGAGGGCCGCCATCTTGATATCCTCCGGCAGCTCGGCCAGACCATCTTCTCCTTGGCGGCGTTCGTACCTGCCTATCTGCTGGATCCACTTCTCTAAGGCGGACCCCAGCTCGTCCGCGCTGCACTTCGGAGGCGAGATGATCGACCTCAGGATCAGCCTCTTCCTCGGGCCTGTCGTCGGATCCCACCTGCGGTGGAGCTTCCGCCAGGCTTCGAGACCGTTCCCGTCGGGGGCGCCCGTCACGAGGTCGTTGCTCTCGCTGCCGTCCGCCGTCGTGCTGATCAGCGCCGCGTACAGCTGGTTGACCTTGGTCTCCAGCTCTGGAACTCCGTCGTGCACCGCCCGAGCTCCCTCGATCGTCACGGGGCGTTCGGCTTCGGCTGCCCACCGAAGAACAGGGCGAAAACTCTCTCCGTACACGCCGATCACGTAGTTCTCCATCTTGCGATTCCAGGCGCCGAACTTCTCTTGGTCGTCGCCCAGCGTCGTGGGCTTGCCGATCCCCCTGGTGTCTACGAGACCTTGAACGGCTCCACCCGCGCTCGTCGCGCCTCTGATCTGCTCGCCCATCCGCTCGATCGCCTGCGGGATTGCCGCGAGGCCTCCTGCCACCTGCTGCTGAAGACGCTGATTCTCGTTCTCCAGCCTCCTCATCTCGTCGGCTGCCTGACCTATTTGAGCCGCGAACTCCTGCCTCAGCAGTTCGAACTGATGCCGAACCTGCTCGTCCATGTTTGACAGCGTGTCTCTCGGCGAGCTCCTCCCGGCTCTCTGCTATCTCTTGCCTCGTGCGTTCGAGGTCCGTAATCCGGCCTAGGACTTCCTTCTGCGTTCTCTCAACAGCGTCCGATGAGTTCTCCGACGGGTGGTCCTCGATGTACGCGAGGTGGTGAAGCTTGTTGCCCGTCTCCCTCAAGTCGTGCTTGAACTGGAGCTGCTTGCGCCTGGTCTCGATCGCCTCGTCGCTCCTCTTGCCGCGCCTGCGGCCACTCTTCCCGGCCCCTGCCGGTTGACTCCTCCCGGCCCCTGCCGGTTGCTCGGCCGCTGCCGAGCTCGGTGCGGCCGATGCCGCCCTCTTCCAGCCTCGAGCCTCTTGCCAGCTCGCCGTGGCGCCCGCGGGCGCGCCGAGGCCCTGGTGGGTCGGCAGCAGTGAGTGGCCAGCTCACGCTACCATGATGAGATAGTATGTCGATGGACAAGATATCTCTTTTCCATCTTGAGCCAAAATGGGTGCACGGAGGAGGGTGTCAGAATCAACAAGGGAATAGGGGGCAAAGGGCGGCAGCCGGAGGCGGAGTGCAGTGCGCGGGGCAAGAAAGGCGCAGCGCGGAAGGGCACAGCGGCACACCCACAGGGTGGAGGAGCGACACGCAGACAACCCGACCAAGGCAGACGTAGGGGAACAAAAAGTGGCATAAACATAAAAACTCGGAGGTCCGCGCGGATTTCTCGGATCGGCGCTGGGGCCCCCCGGCGGCGCCTCCGGCGCCGCCCCTGGCGCGCTCCGCGCGCCAGGGAGGGGGGTCCAGCGCCGATCCGAGAAATCCGCGCGGACCTCCGAGTTTTTAAGTTTATGCCACTTTTTGTTCCCCTAAGACGGTGGGATGACACACGCGCGCACACACACACACATGTTTTGGCGGTCGTGGCCTCGCGCGCGGCGATGAGCCGGAGTAAACTAGAGAGCGACGGATGCGGGCGTGCGCGGCCGGGCCCTCAGGCGGGATCGCTTTGGACCGACTTCACGTGCCACCCTAAGGGGTTGGCAGAGCAAAGCCATGCGGGCGGGGATGGCGGGGAGAAAGAGACAGTCCCCGCCACGGGAGCGTCCTACGCGGAGGTCGCAACGCGAACCTGGTGGGCGGCAGCACACAACCAGCGGGGCATGGTCGGCGCGGAGAAGGAACACTAGCCACACTGTGCGGGCGTCCCGCAAGGCAACAGCGCATGGGAAGAGTAGGGACCAGGACGGGCAGTGACAGCCGCAGAGGCAAGGCGAAGGCGGAAGACAAGGGCGGAGCACTCACACACACTCACACACACACACACACATACACACCCAAACACAAACACAACCTGGTGGGCGGCAGCACACAACCAGCGGGGCATGGTCGGCGCGGAGAAGGAACACTAAAAGAAAAAAAAAAAAATAACACTAGAATAAAAACTAGAAACTAAGCTAAAATAAAAATAATAAAAAAATAAAAAAAAAAAAAAAAAATAATGAAAAAGCAAGGTGGAGAAGGAACACTAGCCACACTGTGCGGGCGTCCCGCAAGGCAACAGCGCATGGGAAGAGTAGGGACCAGGACGGGCAGTGACAGCCGCAGAGGCAAGGCGAAGGCGGAAGACAAGGGCGGAGCACTCACACACACTCACACACACACACACACATACACACCCAAACACAAACACACACGAACATGCGACGTGCATGCGCGCGCGTGGGAAGCCATCGCGCACAGTGATCCGTCAGTCGTGAGCGAAAAGGGCGCGGCGGACATGCGCAGTGTCCCGCACCATGGCTTGCGATGCTGGCCTTCAACTCGTCGACCACCTGGGGACCAGCTGGTTGGCAAACTGAAGACCGGCATCAATTCTATGGTCCAGTAGGCTGCGCGCTGTGTCCTGACCAGTCATCACTTTAGGCTTGGAGTCGCCCAAACCCAAAGCTTCGATGCCGGCGTTCAGCTCGTC